>SKCR01033616.1:0-109564 GCA_019454045.1 Zanthoxylum bungeanum | reverse complement strand
TTGCCGAAACTTGCAAGCAGTTTTTGGCTATCCTTTCTTCAATTTTTGTGGCAAGATTTGAAGAAGTTGTGCATTCAAAATCACAACAAAGGCTAGAACCTTCAAGGGAACATACATAGGTGATATGGGAAACTAATCCTTGAGCTTGGAAGGATCAAACTCGACTTGGAGTCCCTCTTTTCTTCTTGGCCGAGAGCTTCACTGCACAAGGGAGGAGTTTTCGCATCAAATAAGCATCCATTTTCAAGTATTGTGAGTATGATTCCGCCATACTTCAATTTATTCATTCATGTATTTATATATTTTTTGCTTGTTCTTGTTGATCTTGGGGCTTGGTTATTTTTTCCAACAACATGCCCAATTGCAAACTTTGACTTTTTTTCCTCTAGAATAGTCAATTATTCTCCAAGAATTATTTATTGCAATTTTAATACTTATTAAATCTAAACATAGATTTTTGACAAGTATGTTAAATTAAGTACTAAAGTCATCATCACATAAATCTTCCAAAGATTTACGCTCTACTTATTTGCTAATTTTGGGCTTAGGTTCAATAAGTTATTTTATCAAATAAAGTAACCCTTTATTTATTCCCAATTTGAAAATTAAATCATTTAAAACATTTAATCAAGATTATGTTTTAAATATTCAATTTTTCAATTTTATCTTGATTACAATAGCTCAACTATTTAATCAACGATTAGTGGTACTATATATATAATGATTATAATAGTCCAACTATATAATCAAATATAATCCAAATTAATTAACCTCAATACATTGATTACTATAATCTAATTATAAAATCAACTGTAAACTGAAATTAATTAATTCAAATATATTGATTAATATAATCCAATTATATATAATCAACTATAATACAGTCCAACTGTTTATTAAAACAACAATTTAAATATTAGTCCAATTACCATTTATATTACGACGAAATAATTTGAATGAGCGCGTATGGCGAGTAATTGAACGAATATTGCAAATTCAATTCTTGCCTCCCACTATTTTCGGCGAGCCTCTAACCCTCTGTCGAGTACTCGGGAAACCGTGTTTCCTAGTGGGCTAGGATCCCGTTAAATATCACACAATCTTGACTTTGGCCAACAAATTGTATGATAATTAACTAGGTAGATCTCTAAGATCAATTGGATCCAATCCAATTCCTAGATCCAGTAGGTGGACATCCAAGTCCTAAACATATATCATATATACCCTAACCTATTTCCTCTGAATCAACTAGGCCTTGGCTTTGGCACAACAAACCTAGTGATCCCAGTCAAGCGTGGACCCATTGACCATGGAAGCTTCGTAATCAATGTCGTTGGACAAGAAGTGGTCTTGACTTTGGCCAACAAACCACAACTTGGACAAGACACCAATATGGAACAAAGCCTCGTGATTCAAACACATCTTCGACGGACAAGGGCTTGACTTTGGCCAACAACCCATGCCAATCTAGGATCTTGAGCAAGAATCACTCAATGGAAGGAAAAGACGCATGATATTTGATGAGGGCTTTTCGCGTGCAAATTGGCTACCAATTTCATTATCTTTGTTAAGGTCTCATCATACAACCTTAAACATGCATTCTAAATACATAATAAAGCGAGTATGAAAATAAATAATAATGATATGCGGATGGATACTTTACATTGATCCTAGATCAAATCTCTCCCTTTCTCACTCAAGCTAGCACTTGTATTACTTCTACCCGTTACACTACACTTCTAAAGAAACCTCATTTACATTGAGGGGAATAGGTGGGAGAGAATACAAAGAGAATAGAGGTGATAAGGCTGGACACGCAGGTCCAATTTAATAAATCGAATTTATTACAACAATTTCCAAAATTTCCCCCACCCGACTAATATCCATCCGATATACATTATTCATTCATCACAACCACGTTTTCACACAAAAGCATGCTATCAATCAATCTAATCAAATTAATTAATCTGATAATTTTGTGATCATCCAATGTTCAAACAACGATTTGATTTTGCGCGAGTCAAACTCGTTTTGTGAATAAGTACTCAAAGTACGAATTCTTGAATTAAATTAAACTACATAATTAAATCCAATTTAACATGTATTTAATGCTAATTCACTATTCAATTCCAAATTAAATATTACACTTTATTTAATAAACCTTTTACGACTTAAATTCCAAATTTAATCCCATCGGGACTCAAAGCCCGATTAACATCCAATGTTAGTTTAATTCAAGTCTAATAGGCTTTAATTAATTTCTATAAGGCGTGGGCTTCGGCAACCAAAGCCCAATCAAGGAGTAACCCCATAAGCCCAGAAATCAATTTAGGCCCATTAGGCCCAATTAAACTTTAAAGGTTTATAAGTTGCATTTGGGCTTTATGGTAGTGGTTTTGGGCCCAATTGGATCCAATCCATTTGGCCTAAACCCAACTTGATAAAATCAAGCCCAATAAGCCCAATTACAACTTAATAAGCCCAAATCCAATTTAAAGGCCTAATACATTAAATTACACTAATCCAATTTCGCAATTTAATTACCTAAAGTGCATTACATGATTAACCAACTAAATCAATATTTCCAAAACACTAAATTAGTCCAATAATCATGCTCATTATCATTATCATATGTCCAACACATAAATTGAAAAATCAAACCCATTACATGCTTTAAAGCTCTCGGCCAAAGGAGGGATTTTGTGTCCGATTTGGTTTCAATCCAATCGAACCCACAATCGACATCAAATCACCATCCTAAATGATTCCAATACATCCAATGTTCAAAAATCAAAATACCAAGACATTTAAGGGCATCATCCAATTCGGCCAAGGTGATAACTTTTGGGGATTTTATGTTCAATTCAAAATCCAATCCAATTAGTTTCAAATTAACATTATCCTTAATGATTCTAATTCATCCAATGAACTAAAATCAAAAAATTCCAAGAACTCCAAATAGCATACACATTCGGCCAACATAACATTTTTGGGGAAAATAATTCAAAATCATTTTTCAACAAATTGGTCCAACCAAAATGCAATTAGACATGTTATAAGCATACTCAAACAATCAATTTATTCAAATCATGCTCAACACAAATTTACCCAATTTTAAGCCCTACATTTTTCATGCTTGAACCTATAGCTCTTGATGCCATTGTTAGGTTTATATCTAGGTCCCAAGATCAAACAAGCAATGAAATACATGTGTGAACACATCAACGGAGGTAACGGAATACTCACATCGATCGGTTGAGACGATTTGAAGACGAATAAAGCCACTTTGCTTACTGCCATTCACGCCCAAGCTGTGCAGATTTGCTCACTGGTTGGGCAGTTTTGGATCCAACTTTGAAGCTCCAAACTTCGACGAATGGATCCCGCCTCATGGGTGAACCTCCCTAACACCTTCGCAAGTCTCGTAAGTGTGCTAGCACTGTGTTTTGCAACAAAAACAAACTCATTGCTCCCCTTGAAGCTCACGGCAGTGAGCTGTGTTGGAGAAGAGAAAACAGCCCTTTTGGGTGTGAGAAAGAGAGAAGAATGAAGGAGTTGTGTAGTGTTGAGTTTTAAATGAATTACCAAAAATTGCTTTATATATTTTCCAAAAATTACAAAGCACTTACCATTTAAAATATCAAATAAAATAAATGGTAATGGCTTTCTCAACCACCAACACTATTCCAACAACTTACATCAACTATTCATTGTCACTTTAATAAAGTGATGTAAGTCTTTCAATCAATCAATCACATCAATCAATCACATCACTCAAAGTGACATTTGATTTGACGCTTGATGTGATGAATGATTTGACGCTTGATGTGACTTGCGTCGCCGCACTCGAATTCGAAAAACGAATGCGCTCGCAATCACACTCGGGCTCGGGTTCACTAATTCTCAATTAGCGAATTTTCCGTCGCGTCATAATTAAATGATTACGCCTAGCGAATTCACTATTTACGTCGCTATCGAATTAATTCTAAATTAATTCGTTCGCCCGAATTAAAATCTAATTTTAATTCCGCGTCGAAATCCAATTTCGTTTAATATATCGAATATATTAATTTACCGATTAATTCCAAATTAATCATTCTCTCTCCTTAGACGATATTTTATCCCAGATAAAATATCTCCGTAATTAATCCTAGATTAATTTTCTCTCTCTTCTATATATAATCCCAGATTATTAATGAGTGCGAGTTATGCGTCATCGGTGCATTATCGGGAAGCGACCCATGAGATCCCCGGATACGTTGGAAGTAAATACGGTCGTCGGAGTATTCGAATCACGTACGTACCAAGTACTACGTTCTACCGATTAACGAGACAAGATCGGCTTCTAGCAAAGCACGAAGTCTACCCAATTCTCCGGTCATATTCATCTAAGAATATTTAAGATCTATATCAAGTGTAGTATACCAAGTATTATGTATATCGGCCCAGTATCGGATAGTCACGTGCTAGGGCTGGGGCTGGATAAGTGTCTGCCCCGTCTGAAGCACATGTCGGATGTCTGGTAACTAGTCTCTATAATCGGATATACATGACCTTGTCATAATATCCTGATGGCCGGCCAGCACTTAAGAGAACTAATACCGTATCCTACGTGACATCATCTCCACTATGACTGGAGTGATACTTCCGTCTTGACATCACACCCAATACTCTACGATTCTCAATATACCCAGCATTGGCGTACATAGAACCGGTTAGAGTCCTAGACGACCTCAACCAAAGTATATTGATTGTCGTAAGCATTAGCGGTGCAAGTCTCAGGTTAAGACCAAACACAACTACCCTGATGTCGGACTCCCATAGACACATAGTCATAATACCAATGAAATTCCGAGGGGTCTATCCAGAGCGAAGCTGTTTCCCGTACCATCGGTGAAACACAACCTCCTATCGCACTTGCATGAGTATCCAATACCCAAATATATGAGAACTATGTTGTTGTGCCCTCACAACGCGCATAAGTGCAATACTAGCCTATTCCGCATTATCGATGTCCAGTCTCGATAATACTACGACTAGGGATATTTAATGATTAATCCTTCGTGGACTGATACTGTCTCATATCATCTCAATCCAGGAACTAATCATATGGACCTCTCTTCATTTATATATCTAAGGTGATCTAATCACAAATGATGAGAGTGCAATTTCCTTGTCACATAGTTAATTTGTACAACAACACTATGATCTGCACAAATAGTGACGCTATGGGTCATATTATCCAACAACGTTTTGATGAAATCATAAAAGGATATGATTTCGTGCAAAATGAGGATGATCCTTGTGTATATAAGAAGGTTAGTGGGACCGCAATGACATCTATTGTCCTTTACGTTGATGATTTATTCTAGGAATAAAGATCTACCGGAATAGATCTAGAAAGCTTCTTGGACTCTCCCAGAGCACGTGCATTGACAAAGTGTTGAAGAGATTCAACATGGATCAGTCCAAGAGGGGACTGTTGCCAGTGTCATATGGTGTCACTCTATCTAAGGACATGTGTCCTAAAACTTAAGATGATAGATATAACATGTGTCGGATACCATTCACCTCGGCAGTCGGATCGATCATGTATTCCTTGATATGTACGCGACCTGATGTCCCATATACTTTGAGCATGTGTAGTCGCTATCAGGCCGATCCAGGTGATGGTCACTGGATGGCGAGTAAGAATATCCTTAAATATCTTAGACGAACTAAGGATGCTTTCTTAATCTATGGAGATGGAGAACTTGAGGTAACTGGGTATACCGATGCAAGTTTCCAAATCGATAAAGGCGATTGCAAGTCGCAATCCGGGTACATATTTTGTTTGAATAACGAAGCAGTAAGCTGGAAATCTTCCAAGCAAGAAACTGTTGCCGATTCAACAACAAAAGCGAAGTACATTGCTGCAGCTGAAGCAGCAAAAGAGGCAGTTTGGATCCGTAAATTCCTAATTGGATTAGGAGTAGTTCCGTTAGCAGCTGAGCCCATTCCATTGTATTGTGACAATAATGGGGCTATAGCACAGGCTAAGGAACCGCGGTCTCATCAACGATCCAAGTATGTTCTTCGACGTTTCCATCTGATTCGTGAGATCATACAACGTGGCGATGTGAAGATCGAGAAGGTCGTATCAGAGGACAACATTGCAGATCCGCTGACGAAAGCTATTCCTCAGCAAAACTTTGAGCGAGATGTACATAGTTCAGTTATTAGATGCTTGAGTGACTGGCTATAGGCCAAGTGGGAGATTGTTAGACAATTTTGACCCATAGTGTCACTATTTGTAAAAGATATTGTGGTTTTTGTACAAATTAACTATGTAGCAATGGAAATTGCATTTTAGCATAGTTATCATATATTTAAGTATTGGATACTTATGCAAGTGTGATAAGAGGTTGTGTTTACCGATGGTACGGAAACAGCTTCGCTCCGGATAGACCCCGCGGAATCCCATTGGTAGTATGACTATGTGTCTATGAGAATCCGCATCAGGGTAGGTGTATTTGGTCTTAACTTGAGACTTCCATCGCTAGTACTTGCGACAATCAATACGCTTTGGTTTTGGTCATCCAGGACTTTAACAGGTTCTGTGTACGCCTCTTCAAGGTTTATTGAGAATCGTAGTGTATTGGGTGTGATGTCAAGATGGAAGTATCACTTCAGTCATATGGAGATGATGATCACGCAGAGATACAGAACTGGTACTCTAATTGGTTGCAACCATCGGGATATTATGACATGGTCATGATTATCCGATTAAAGAGACTAGTTGTTTGTAATCCGATATATGCTTCGTACGGGGCATACACTATTCCAGCCCCAGGCCTTGCATGTGACATCTGATACTGGATCGCAATACGCAATACTATGTATACTACGCCTGATACAGATTATATATTCCATTAAGAATGTATCTGGAGAATTGGGTAGGCACAGTGCTTTGCTAGAAGCTAACCATGTCTAGTAAATCGGTAAAAATGTAGTACGAGGTAGGTATGTGTTCGGATAGTCCGACGACCGGATTTACTGCCAACATATCCAGGGATCTCTTGGGTCGCTTCCCGAAGATTCACCGATGACGTATGATTCAAGCATAATTAATCTGAGATTAATTGCAGAGAGATTTTATCTAGGATAAAATACTATTTGAAGAGAGAGAACGATTAATTTGGAATTAATCGATAAAATAATATATTCGATATATTAAACGAAATTAGATTTCGACGTGGAATTAAAATTGGATTTTAATTCGGGCAAACGAATTAATTTAGAATTAATTCGCGAGCGACGTGAATAGTAATTTTGCTTGGCATAATTATTTAATTAAATTTGATTTAATTACGTCGCAACGGAAAATTCGTTAATTCGGAATTAGCGAACCCGAGCCCGGAATGTGTTGCGAGCCCACTCGCATTTTGAATCAAGTTCACTTTAGTCACTTTTAGTTGATGGATTTTGGTGAAGTTAGTGAAGACTTGTTCAACACAATTCCTAAAGCATGATGGCTTGATTGACTTTTACCAAAATTTTAGTTTTGGTATATGATATTTTGTTTTTGAAAAACAAGATACACAAGTCATTATTTTCATCTCTCTCTCTTTTATTCATTACCGATAATCCTATCACTCTCTTTGCCTCTCATTGCCGAGAATTACAAGGAAGATTAAGAAAAATTTGTTGCAAATTTTTCAAGTTGCTAGCACATCAAGGAATCATCCAAGGTGATAGGGAAACCATCCCAAAAGCTTGGAATCAAAGCATAAAGCTTGGAGCTTGGACTTCATCCCCAAAGTTGAGCTTGGCCGAAAACTTGGAGCAAAAAGTTTTCAATTTGACGTATCCTAAATCCGTTCAATGTAAGTATGATTCCGCCATACTTCTTTATGTATTCACTTTATTTTTCATTTCTTATATGATCTTGGATAAGTCTTAGAGACCAACACCTACAACCGATCTTTGTAAGTATAATTCTGCTATACTTTCTTTTCGTATTCACACTTTTATCATGCTTGAAATGTTCTTGGGATGATCTTAGAGACCAACAAGGTCATATCAATGAAACAAGATTAACTAAGCTACATAAGGATGGGTATTTCAAACCCTTAAAATATAAACCTTATGGAACTTATGAGTCTTGTTTACTTGGTAAAATGACCAAATTACCCTTCAAAGGTAAATGACAGCGTGTAGCGGAGACATTTGAACTCATACACTCTGATGTATGCGGACCAATGTCATTCACCGCTAGAGGTGGATTCTCCTACATCATAACCTTTATCGATGATCATTCGCGATATGGGTATGTAAACCTTATGCGGTACAAATCTGAAGCCTTTGAGAAATTAAAAGACGTCAAGGCTGAAGTAGAAAACCAGCTTAATAAAAGTATTAAGTCACTAAAGTCTGACCGAGGTGGTGAATACTTAAGCAACAAATTTCAAGATTACTTGAGAGAAAATGGCATTGTTTCCCAGTGGACTCCTCCGGGAACTCCACAACATAATGGGGTCTCCGAAAAGAGAAATCGGACATTACTAGATATGGTCCGATCAGTGATGCCAGACACGGATCTACCTCTTTCATTTAGGGTCTTGCTTTAGAAACTGCAACACTACTACTAAACCAAGTTCCTTCCAAGACTGTTAGTCAAACACCATATAGGTTATGGTCTGGGAAACGTCCCAGTCTTAGTTATCTAAGAATTTGGGGATGTGACGCATATGTCAAGTTCACATAAACTAACAAATTGGATGATAGGGCAGTTAAATGTAAGTTTGTAGGATATGCCTTGAACTCAAGAGCATACGTGTTCTACGTCCCAAATGAACAAAGAACATTTGTCTCACGAAATGCTAAATTTCTACAGAATGAATTCCTTCTCAAGAAATATAGTGGGAGTAGACTTGACCTCGATGAGGTACGAGAAGAACAAACTAACATAGAACTAAACCCCAGGCCGCTCAAAAGGACAGCGACGGAACAACCACAAGGTTATGAACTCAAAAGGTCTGGTAGGGAAAGACATGAGCCTGAAAGATATGGTTTCCATATTGATGAGGAACATGATCAGGTCATTGATAATGATGATCCCACCAGTTATGACGAAGCAATGCGTGACATTGATTCAGTCAAGTGGCTTGAGGCCATGAAATCCGAAATAGACTCTATGCATCAGAATCAAGTCCGGGACTTGGTATATGCACCTGAAGGGATAAAACTGATAGGCTGTAAGTTGATTTACAAGAGTAAAACTGATGCAGAAGGCAACATCCAAACCTATAAGGCTAGGTTGGTGGCGAAAGGTTATAGACAAATCCAAGGAATTAACTATGACGAAACATTCTCACATGTTGCAATGATAAAGTCCATTCGAATTTTACTGGCACTAGCTGCACACTTTGATTATGAGATTTGGCAGATGGATGTCAAAACATCTTTCCTTAATGGGAACCTCGTAGAGGAAGTCTATATGACATAACCTGAGGGGTTTGCATCTAAGGATGATCATAATAAAGTATGCAAGCTTAAACGATCCATTTATGGACTCAAGCAAGCCTCCAGAAGTTGGAATATATGATTTGATGAGACAATCAAAGAGTCTGACTTCATCAAAAATATAGACAAGCCTTGTGTTTACAGGAAAAGTAGTGGGAGTGTTGTTGTATTTCTTGTATTATATGTCGATGACATATTAATAATCGGGAATGATATTCCCATGATGCAAGCCACCAAGCAATGGTTATCTCAGAATTTCTCATGAGAGATTTGGGAGAAGCAGCCTACATCCTCGGCATTAAGATCTACCGTAATAGATCTAAGAGGCTCTTCGGACTTTCTCAATCTACGTACATAGATAAAGTTTTGAAAAGGTTCAAAATGGAAGATTCCAAAAGAGGTAATTTACCTACTTTTCATGGAAGCAAATTATCTAAGGAGCAATGTCCACATACTCATTCAGATAGAGAGCGTATGAGTAGAATCCCTTATGCTTCAACAATAGGATCGATCATGTACGCCATGCTATGTACAAGACCTAATGTCTCTTATGCTCTTAGCATAACGAGCAGGTATCAGACAAATCCTGGTGAGCAACACTGGGCAGCTGTTAAAACAATCCTCAAGTATCTGAGAAGAACTAAGGATGTGTTTTTTACACACGGAGATTGTTCTAAGATGAAAGTCATTGGTTACTATGATGCGAACTTTTAGACCGATATGGATGACAGCAGATCGCAAACATGATATCTGTTTACTTTAAATGGTGGTGTTGTAAGTTGAAAAAGCTCAAAGCAGTCAACTACAGCGGACTCCACCACTGAAGTCGAGTATATTACAGCATCTGAGGCAGCTAAAGAAGCAGTATGGATAAAGAAGTTCATCACGGAGCTGGAAGTACTTCCCGTGATAAAGAATGGCGTCACGATGTACTGTGACAACACGGGCGCCATTGCTCAATCAAAGGAATCAAGGTCCCACCAGAAATCCAAGCATGTACTTAGGCGATTTCATCTCATCAGGGAGATTGTTGAGAGAAAAGAAGTTATTATAGAGAAAATACCCACAGAAGATAATCTTACAGATTCTCTAACTAAAGGGCTGACTCAACAAAAGCATGATAGGCACACCCGAGAGTATAGTGTCCAGATTCATACTAGTTGGCTATAGTGCAAGTGGGAGATTGTTAGGGATATGCCCTATACCCAACTTGTGGATGAGCTATATGTACATGTATTTGTAATATTTTCATTAATTAATAAAATGGCAATCTTTATTATACGTGTCTTACATAACTTATATGAATCATCAACACTATAATAAAGCCATTGGAGTAATAAGACGAATGCTTCCACGCCTTATGAGAATCATTACTCTTAAATGTTCCTAGTCATAGTTTTGTGAATAATCTGGGCGTTCACAAAGCAGAGAGACTTACATGATGATATGATCCGCCCTTAAGTAGGGTAGCCGATATCATAGGCTACTAGCGGAGATCCATCTGCTTGGTGTATCACATGGATGCATGAGTTGCTCTTGTCCATCGAACTGACCGCCAAAAGTTTTCATATGGAGTGTTTATCCCATGTGTCTATGAGAACTTTCATGTATCGATTATATGACTAGTCCTTAGACTTGAGGTCTTTACAATCGTATGTGTGGATCAAATAACTTTGAAATTCTCGTTCCCCGGTTCAAAAGATCCGGTCATAAGGGTATGATTGGGTCATTTGTTGAAAAACATAAAGTTTGTAAAGATACAACAGAGAATCGCCACTCTCTCGGATAATATTTTCTTATAAGAGTAGTATTCTAGTTCGCGGGTTGATATGTGTGATCAGTGCTTGAGACTGTGGCCACAGCGGAAGAATCATGTGAGATTCTTGGGTTAGCACGATTCATGACACTATCAACATCATACCTTTGACCATATGGGCAGACACTTTCCATACCCTAGGTCAATATATGGGGATACAGTGAGGTGAGGGACCGTATCATATGTAAATCGCATACAGAATGGGTATATATATCTTTCCTTCTCATTTTGGGGCATTGGCATGTTGCTAGATGTCAACCTTGGTCATTGAAATCGAACGACCATCTGATCGGAGGATAATTTATGTTCGATTAAATTATCACGATTCATTTCATGTCCAACTTGAGGGGAACCCAAAAGGTCACACACAATAAATTCGAAATCAATAGTTAACGGTGCACAGTACAAATATAACAGCATATATGATTGTTGTAGGAATTGTTCATAAATGATTCAATGTGTTTAATTATTGAACAGATCATTTATGAGGTTCCATAGTGGCTTAGAGATTGGTAAATGACGATGGGGGCACTTTGGGAATTAGAATAACAAAAAAACAAAAAAAATTTACTATTCATATGAATAGTAAAAAAAATTTTGTTAATTTTTTTGAATTCCAATTCGGCCCAAACTCTTATTAGGGTGTTAGAATCTCATTAAACTACTAAATTAAGATCTAATGGCTAAGATTAAATTAGCTTTTATCCCACATCGGATTCTTTATTAATTTTGTTGTCTTTGGAGCACTATATAAACACAAAGAATTCTTCACAATTTTTTACACCAAACCTTTCATATCTTGGGTTTATATAAGTTAGCAACTCTAAAGTTTAAGAGTAAGCCACTGATTTTGAGGATCCTTAAGTCTAATTGACTAGAGGAACCTCGAGTTAAAAGTTTTGAGGTATTTACCTAGGCTAGCACCAAGGGTAAAATACCCGTGCACTCAAGGCGTAGTCTTACCGTTGAGTTTTGGCTTTGGTGTGTGCATCTTTGGAGGCCACACACTTGGGTGGCTCTTTGGAATGTGGAAGAGCTTGCTGAGTTCGAGAAAAGCATGTAGATTGGCGGGAGGACTGGAGGAGTTTCGGTTCAAGTAAGTATTTTTCTTTCTTTATTTTATTTAGAGTTCTTATTATAATTAGCATATTTAGGTTTATGTTCTTTGCATGTTTTATGAGTTTTATGCTTAGAATATATAGTAACATGCCTAGGCTTGTAGAATAATCAAAACAAATGGGTCTTGGGCAAAGGGAAAGCGGCATAATAATTTTAATTTTTCGCTGCGCATTCGCCGCCGCTTCCCAACAAAATAACGTCTTGTAATGTTTGCGATTTTTGCTTTAGTTAACCTTGTCTCATATATTTTGCATACCCTTTCCTACCTTGATGGCATCATATATCATGAAGTCGTTTTCGCTTGAGGCGATGGATTGTTATATGGCATCATCCCTCGTTGGCACGTACCTTAGGGTATAAAAAAGGTGCGCTCACTTGGTTGCTCGAACCCTTGAGTGGGGAGACCTAGTTATGGGCAACCCTTCGCCGGCGGGAGCCTTTATCTATACTCATATAAACCCGTATATGAACCATAGTTGTATGACCCATAGAAGCCACCATTTTATACTTGTGTTTGGGACCATCATCATTTGGATCCAGTTGGACTTCTCGTCATAAGATACAAACTTGTTGGGCCATTTAAAGTGGGACGAGTTTATGTCTTATGACGATTGGGGCAAAAGCATCCAAAATTCTGATGGGCCACTTTGTGTTTGGGCCCCTATCATTTCAAGATGTTTAGTCACCTTATTGCAAAAGTGTAAACCTGCCGGGCCTTTTCAACTGGGAAAAGTTTGTACCTCGCGATAATTTGATTGAATACTTTAAAATGATAATGGGCCAACTTGTACGAAAACCTTGATGGACTTAGAAAATCCAATCATAATCTAAACATGGTAGAAGCATGAGTCCGATATCCACTATGGCTTTCATCCATGAAGGATACGCCTTATTATGGCATATTTATTTACTTTAGATACCTCCAAGTTCATCCCCATGACCGCGGCTGCTGAAAGCCCAATTCGTCGTTTCTAGACAATGGCATGATCCCATAATAGGCTTAAACCATGTTGTAAATGGGATGTCTTTGTCTTTTACCGATGGAAAGGGACAGAATCAGCCAAGGTTCACCCCGTAGCATAGGAGAGAGCGATTTTGTGTGTCTTACATCGGCGCTTAGAACAAGCCTTATCTAGAACCAAATATAGATTTACCATGAGTGTGGGAGGAATAAGGTCAGAAGGATATATTCTGTTTGATAACCACATACATCTTATACATCTCATGCATCACATGCATACACGCATCATGCTAACTTATAGTTTCAATAGCCATCATAGATATCTATTAGGTTAGAGAAGAATGAAGACTTGTAAAAAAACAGTTAGCAAACATGAGTGAGTCAAATAATGAGGTTTCCCGCTTGGACCAATTAGAGTCTAACATCACTAAGATTACTGAGCAGTTACAAGCTTTAGCCACCGCTGTGGCCAGTCTGGCAGTGCTCTGCGCAGGGGGAGTAGAAAATAATGAGAATGTCAGGCGTGAGGAACCTCTGAATAGGGTGAGTGATAAGATCCCTAATTTTGATGATTACATGGAAGAGTATGCTATAGGAAGGGTAGCCGGGTCTCAAGCGGAACTGCAGAAACTCAGGGATCAGGTTGAGTCAGTTACCCGCAAGTTGAAGGGTAAACATGAAGATTTGCTAGACTACGATGCGATGACTTTCGAAGAGCAGCTGCCTTCGCAGTTCAAGATGTCTGACATAGCCAACTTCAATGGGAATGGGGATCCTACAGTATGTTTTCGTGATGAGTTCAGTGGGTCTGTCGAAGCTTCAGGTTCAGAAGATGTTCGGGATGTCACTGGAGGGGGCGCCCGTGGTATGGTATCATGGCCTGGAGAGAATGGCCAATGATGACTGGAGGGAATTAGCAGAGGCCTTTCTGAATCAGTATGTCACAGATTTGGAGATTGACTTGTCGCTCCGTGACATGGAGAACACCAAACAGAAGCCGGATGAGAGCTTCAAGGATTATGTAGATCGCTGGAGAAGCCAGCTCTTGAAAATGCAGACTCGGCCCTCGGAGAAGGACCAGATCAAAATGATCATTAAGGGCACCAAACCCTCTATTTATAACAAGTTGAGGAGGATGACCTCCATGATTAGAAATTTTCAACAGCTTAGAGAAACTGTCATGGATATCGAGGAGGAGGAAGCCGAGAATCAGAAGTTCTACAGCCAGAATAGAAGGACCATTGGGGGGCCTTCAGGAACCATGCCCGCTACTATTGAGGTCGCTGCCGTAAGAAACAGGCGAGTCTCCAATCTTGGTAGACCTTTGTCAAAGGTGTTTGAAAATCTGAATATGCAAGGACTCCTAGAACCCTTATAGCCTAAACCACTTCCAAACCCTGTGCCACCCAACCTCGACCTAAGCCTATATTGTCACTTCCATCAAAGAAAAGACCACGAAACTGACAACTACACCCGCCTTATGCATGAGATCCAAAACATCATTGACGCTTATAAAATACCCGACCCAGAAAAAGAACAACCCAATACACATAAAAACCCTCTACCCAACAACCACTCTGTTCAACCACCCACCTACATGATTAGCTCCGCCCTACCTGAAAGCCTTGTCCTCCAAACCATCAACGTCCAAGCCTTTTACATGGAGATATGGGGTAGTAGTAGTGAAGATGAAACAGGGCAAATGATAGATTCCTCGGAAAACTTCTCGATCAGTGACAAAGAGAAGAATGAATAGAAAGAAGAACTACTGCAGTCGGAAAATCTAACGCTCAAAGGAAGCAAGAAGACTGAAGAAGACATGGCTGCAGATGACAAAGACGTTTATTTTTGTAATCTTGCATTTATTAGTCATAAAGACATTGTTTTGCATACTTGTTCGAATCTTTTCGGTTTGCGTCATAACATGCGTGACATGAGCATATTTGATATTAATTCGACAAAGACATTTAATCTTGGCACATGTTAAAACCCCAAAAGAGTTTTAATTGCAAGTAATGAGCGGAATAGAATTGACAGAAGAAAATTATAAGCAGTCATGGGGGCGACTAAAGGCATTAATAGGAGAAGGATGCCAGTGAAGCACTAGGAAGGCCTAACCCATCGGAATAGAGAGTGCATCCACGCATACATGCATACATATCATATACATGCAACTTTTATTTTGTGTTCGCAGGTTTTGAAGAAAAAAAAGGAAAAAGTGGCAAAGACGAGCGAACTCAGGAACAGTTCAAAAATGAACCATCTCAACTCAGGAACGGTTCAAAAATAAACCATCTCTCATCAGTAACGGTTCGAAAATGGACCACCATCTCAACAAGTAACGGTTCGGAAATGAACCATCTCTCATCAGTAACTGTTCAGAAATGAACCACCTTACATCATCAACGGTTCGGAAATGAACCATCTCTCAACAAGTAACGGTTCAAAATTGAACCATCTCTCATCAGTAACGGTTCGGAAAAGGACCACCATCTCACATGAGTAACGGTTCAGAAATGGACCACAATCTCAAAAAGTAACGGTTCGGAAATGAACCATATCTCATCAGTAGCGGTTCGGAAACGAACCATCTCTAAACAAGTAACGGTTCGGAAATGGACCATCTCTCATCAGTAACGATTCGGAAATGAATCATCCCTCATCAGTAACGGTTTGGAAATGGACCACCATCTCAACAAGTAACGGTTTGGAAATGAACCATCTCTTAACAAGTAACAGTTCAGAAATGGACCATCTCTCATCAGTAATGGTTCGAAAATGAACCATCCCTTATCAGTAACGGTTCAGAAATGGACCACCATCTCATAACAGTAACGGTTCATAAATGAACCATCGTCTCACATCAGTAACGGTTCGGAAATGAACCATCATCTTATATCAACTCAGTTTGAAGCATCTCGCAAAACAACATGTAAGTTCGGCGACAATTGGCGAGCCAAGTAAGTAAAAATGCATGCATGACTTTGATAGGATTGTCACTATCACACACTGCACAAGTCCCATCCAAGTGGGGGTGACTGTAGACACTGCATTTTTTCATAAAGCCCAATGATGAGCCTCGTATAGAGGCACTACCCGATAAGTTACGGAAGTCGCAGGAAACAGACGTCAGAAGCAAAAATTTAAAAATAAATACCTCCTCAAAATTTAAACTCACTAGTTTAGCCTCGGGTTCGCTTAGTCGATTCCTGTATTAAAACATTAGCATCGGCCCAAAACCATCGCAACCCATGAAAAAACCCATTTCGCCTAAGCCCAATCCAAAATAATTAAAACACATACAAAACACGTGTCAAAATCCATCAAATCCCCTTCCAAATTTAAAAATATTTTGAATCTAATCCCCACCAAAATTACACAAATTCTTTCCCTAAATAACTTAATATAAATACATCCATTTTTAACATGATTTATTTCCTTACAAGACAAAACCCTAAGCAAAACCCTAACCTAGCACTCAACTATAAAAACATGACAATTCTAAACCATAAGCTCTCTTCCTTGGCTTTCACTCATACGACAATATTAAACTAAAATCGTAATCTCATTTCCTCTTTCTCTCTTCACGCCCTATCTCTTTCCTTTCTCTCTCAACACACTCTCGGCAGAAACAAGAAACCCTAATAACCTATCATCTCTCTTATCTCTCTCATCAACTCACTCATTCGAACACTTTGAACCAAGAAACCCTAGACACAACTACAACTCTCTCACCTCTCCCTCTCGCCTATCTCATATCTCTCCATTTCTTCCATCTTCTCTCCCCTCGCAAACATTCACAAACCCACCATAAAGAAAACCCTAAATTCTTTCTCTCTCACTGGAACACACACAACAAACACAAGCAATAAACACACAGACCTCACATACGGCAACTCATCAATCCTAAATACACACGCATAGCCAACACAAATAAAAAACCTTCATTGGCCACACCGACAAACAGACGAGAAACCCTAAAGCACTCACGTAGCAGCCACCTTCCATCACAAGTAACCCTTCAATAGAACCACACACTGCAACCAACCGACAAAACAAACCTAAACACGTCTCTCTCTCTCTCACTGAAGACACGCACATGAACCCCTCCTTCACGTAACACACACATACAACTTACACGTTAAAAACCCTCGGCCATTCACTTCAACACACACACAGAGCTACACGTCAAAGCCGTGACTCATTCAAGCTGCCTTCAGCCGAGACTGCTCTCAAACAACAAATAACCGACACAAAACCACTAACAGCCTCACTGACCGAAGCAACAATTATCACACACGACCCCACTGACCAAAAGACACATGAACCCTGCCAAACCGATACCCCGCCGACCAAAAATAGTGAGCAGTCCATCACCGTGAAACACCCAAAATAGTCCCCCTGAAAATTGTTGGACAAAATGACCATAGCGTCACTATTTGCACAGATCATTGTGTGTGTAGCAAATTAACTATGTGACAAGGAAATTGCACTCTCATCATTTGTGATTAGATCACCATAGAATATTAAATGAAGAGAAGGTCCCTATGATAGTTCCTGGATTGAGATGATATGAGACAGTATCAGTCCACAAAGGATTAATCATTAAATATCCCTAGCCGTAGTATTATCGAGACTGGACATCGATAATGCGGAATAGGCTAGTATTGCACTTGTGCGCGTTGTGAGGGCACAACGGCATAGTTCTCATATATATAAGTATTGGATACTTATGCAAGTGCGATAGGAGGTCGTGTTTCACCGATGGTACGGGAAACAGCTTCGCTCTGGATAGACCCCTCGGAATCCCATTGGTATTATGAATGTGTCTATGGGAGGCCGAAATCAAGGTAGGTGTGTATAGTCTTAACCTGAGACTTACATCGCTAATCTTACGACAATCGATATACTTTAGTTGAGGTCGTCTAGGACTGTAACCGGTTCTGTGTACGCCAATGCCGGGTATATTGAGAATCGTAGTGTATTGGATGTGATGTCAAGACGGAAGTATCACTCCAGTCATAGTGGAGATGATGTCACGCAGGATACGGTATAGTGCTCTAGTGCTCTTGATGAGCAATCGTGATATATTATGTCATATGAATATCCGATTATAGAGACTAGTTACCAGACTAACATCCGATATGTGTTTCGGACGGGGCAGACACTTATCCAGCCCCAGCCCTAGCACGTGACTATCCGATACTGGGCCGATATGCACAATACATTAGTATACTACGCTTGATACAGATCTTAATATTCTTTAATGGATATGTCCGGAGAATTAGGTAGACTTGGTGCTTTGCTAGGAGTCGACCTTGTCTCGTAAATCGGGTAGTAGAACGTAGTACTTGGTACGTACGTGATTCGGATACTCCGACGACCGTATTTACTGCCAGATTATCCGGGGATCTCATGGGTCGCTTCCCGATAATCCACCGATGACGCACAACTCGCACTCTTGAATAATCTGGGATTATAATAGAAGAGAGAGAAAATTAATCTAGGATTAATAACGGAGATATTTTATCCGGGATAAAATGTCGTCTAAAGAGAGAGAACGATTAATTTGGAATTAATCGATGAATTAATATATTCGATATATTAGACGAAATTAGATTTCGACGCGGAATTAAAATTAGATTTTAATTCGGGCAAACGAGTTAATTTAGAATTAATTCGTTAGCGACGTAAATAATAATTTCGCCAGGCGCAATTATTTATTTAAATTCGATTGAATTAACGTCGCGACGTAAGCTCGGTATTTCGGAAATATCGAACCCGAACGCGTGAGTGCACGTGGGCCCACTTTCATTTGGAAACGTGTGGGGCCACATGACACATGTCATTCTAATGCTTTGCATGTAGATTGTGTACATTGCACTCAATGTCATTGCATGGAGTTTGAGTGTTTGACACTCTAAGCCATTGCATGTTTTGTGTCATAAATTTATTATTAATTTAATAAATTTTATGGCATAAATATAAATTGATTTTTGGTAAATCATTTTCAATTTAACACAACTTCAATCTCTCTCAAATTCTCTCTTCTCTCACGCCAAAAACAGAAAAAATGGACTGGTTTGGAACCAAATTTTGGCGTGAACAAAGGGAAGCAAGAGAGGGTTTTTCATGGTGAGAAATCAAGTGCTAGCACACTTACAAGTCTTGCGAAGGTGGTAGGGAGGTTCGACCATGAGCCGGGATCCATCCGACGAGTTTGGAGCTCGTTTTGAGACTCAAAAAACTGAAGGAAGTGGGCAGTGGACTGCTGCAGTTGCGCCAACAAAGCAGTGCGTTTTGGCTTCATTCGTCTTCAAATCGACTAACCGATCAATGTAAGTATTCCGCTATCTTCTTTGGTGTATTCATGCATGTTTTCATGTCTTGTTTGATCTTGGGACTTAGAAAAACCAACAATGGCATCAAGAGCTAATGTTGCAAGCATGAAATTTTAGGATTTAAAATTTGGGTAAATGTGATTTGAGCATGATTTGAATAAATTGCTTGTTTGAGTATGCTTATAACATGTTTAATTTCATTTTGGTTGGACTAATTTGATGAAAAATGATTTGGAATTATTTTCCCCAAATATTTGTCCTTGGCCGAATGGTTTGATGATTTTGGGATCTTGGATTTTTTTTTTAATTCATTTGATGAGTTAGAATCGATTAGGTTGATGTTAATTTGAATCGAATTGGATTGGATTTCGAATTGGACAAAAACCCCAAAATCTTTGAGTTGGCCGAATGGACTAATGCCCTAATGTCTTGGTAAATTTGATTTTGATAATTGGATGTATTGGAAATCATTCGGGATAGTATTTAATGTCGAATGCGGATTAATTGGATTGAAACCGAATTGGACATGAAATCACTCCTTGGCCGAGACCTTAAGCATGTAATGGGTTTGATTTTTCAATTTGTGTGTGGACATATGATAATGAATCAAGCATGATTAATTGGACTAATATGGTGTTTTAGAAATGTTGATTTAGTTGATTGATCATGTAATACACTTTGGTAATTAAATTGGGAAAATTGGATTTTTTGAATTTAATTATTTGGGCCTAATTTTGGAAATTGGATTTAAATGTTGTATTTGGGCCTATTGGGCTTGATTTATCAAGTTTGGTTTAGGCCAAATGGATTGGATCCAATTGGGCCCAAAACCTTGACCATAAAGCCCAATTGCGACTAATGAACCTTTAAAGTTCAATTGGGCCTAATGGGCCAAGATTGATTTATGGGCTTATGGGGTAAATCCCGGATTGGACTTTGGTTATCGGTTTGACCCGAGTTGACCAAAAGTCCACGCCTTAAGAAATCAATCAAAAGCCCATTGGACTTTAATTGAATTGACGTTGGACGTTAATCGGTCTTTGAGACGCGTTACGATTAAATTTGGAATTTAAATCGAAAAAGGTTTATTGAATAAAAGTGTAATATTTAATTTGGAATTGAATAATGAATTAGTATTAAATACATGTTAAATTAGATTTAATGATGTAGTTTAATTTAATTCATGAATTCGTACTTTAAGTACTTATTCGCAAAAACGAGTTTGACTCGAACAAAATCAAAGTTGTGTTTGAACATTGGATGATCACTTAATTATCAGATTAATTAATTTGATTAGATTGATTGATAGCATGCTTATGTGTGTGAATACGTGGTTGTGTTGAATGAATAATGTATATCGGATGGATATTAGACGGGTGGGCAATTTTAGAAATTGTTGTAATAAATTCGATTTATTAAATTGGACCTGCGTGTCCAGCCTTATCACCTCTATTCTCTTTGTATTCTCTTCTCACCTATTCCCCTCTATGTATATGAGGTTTCTTTAGAAGTGTAGTGTAACGGGTAGAAGTAATACTAGTGCTAGCTTGAGTGAGAAAGGGAGAGATTTGATCTAGGATCAATGTGTTAAGTATCCATCCGCATATCATTATTATTTATTTTCATACTCGCTTTATTATGTATTTAGAATGCATGTTTAAGGGTGTATGATGATGAGACCTTAACAAAGATAATTAAATTGGTAGCCAATTTGCACGCGAAAAACCCTCGTTAAATATCAAGCGTTTATTTTCCTTCCATTGAGTGATTCTTACTCAAGATCCGAGATTGGCAGGGGTTGTTGGCCAAAGTCAAGCCCTTGTCCTTCGAAGATGTGTTTTAATCACGAGGCTTTGTTCCATATCGGTGTCGTGTCCAAGTTGTGGTTTGTTGGCCAAAGTCAAGACCACTTCTTGTCCATTGACATTGATTACGAAGCTTCCATGTCAATGGGTCCGCGCTTGACTGGGATCACTAGGTTTGTTGTGCCAAAGCCAAGGCCTAGTTGATTCAGAGGAAAAAGGTTAGGGTATATATTGGATATATAGGCATATATAAGATATATGTTTAGGACTTGGATGTCCACCTACTGGATCTAGGAGTTGGATTAGATCCAATTGATCTTCGAGATCTACCTAGTTAATTATCATACAATTTGTTGGCCAAAGTCAAGATTGTGTGATATTTAACGGGATCCTAGCCCACTAGGAAACACGGTTTCCCGAGTACTCGACAGAGGGTTAGAGGCTCGACGAAAAATAGTGGGAGGCAAGTATTGAATTTGCAACATTCGTTCGAATACTCGCTAAACGCGCTCATCTATATTTTACTCGTCATATTAATCAAAAGTATTAGTTGGACTAATATTTTATGTTGTTTTAAATATATATATAGTTGGACTATATACAAACTCATTCAATATATAGTTGATTTTATAATTGGATTATAGTAATCAATATAATTGAATTAAAATGATAGTTGATTTTATAATTAGATTATAGTAATCAATATTAAAATTATAGTTGATTAAATAATTGGATTATTGTAATCATTATAATAAATAGTACCTTATTAAATTGATTAAATAGTTGGACTATTGAAATCAAGAAAGAAAATTGAAAAGTTGAATATTTAAAATCATTGGATTAAATGCTTTAAATGATTTAATTTTCATATTGGGAATAAATAATAGGTTAATTTATTTGATAAAATAACTTATTATGACTAAGCCCATAATTAAGCAAATAGTAGAGCATAAAATCTTTGGAAGATTTATGTGATGATGACTTTAGTGCTTAATTAATATACTTATCATAAATCTATCTTTAGATTTAAAAGTATTAAATTGCAATTAATAATTCTTAGAGAATTGATTTGACTATTCTAGTGGAGAAAAGTCAAAGTTTGCAATTGGGCATGTTGCACAAGGTGCACATCATTTCGATATTCCGAAACCCAAGGCTTGGCCAAAGGTTTGTGAAATATTGAAAAGATAATTGACATATCCCAAAGTGACTACCATTTGGATATGGAAGACACGAAGGAATTAAAGATAGGGAGAGGCTCTAACTTTAAAAATATTTGTCAAAGTTATGTTTACTACTAGTATTAAAATTGGATTTTAAATACTTAGTGTGGTACATAATACATATATGTATTGACGTTCAGAATCCGCTGTGAGCTGGATACTGGCTTCAAGCCGAGATTTCTCTGCGAATTGGAAACGGGACGAAAGTCGCTGTTTCGACCGTAGATACCTAAGTTTAGGAACTACCCTTTGGGTATGTACTTAAATTAGGAAATGTTATAATGTAACTAGTTTGACTAGAGACATTATCTCTATATCAGTGTTTAATCCGATGCGGATAAAACCTTTATATTCTAGAACACTAAAGTGTTTCATTATATAAAGATGATACTGAGATAAATACATTAGATGTAAATAACATAATTTATATTTTGAATATAAATAAAATCTCAAACATATAAATGACAAATAAATAGCTCAAATTGATTTGATCAATAGAGACTTATTTGTGGCATTGTTGTCTAGGACACATTTAAACAAGACTCGTATATCCACACTTTTTGAAGAGTGGGTACTAGGACTGATTTGACTATTCAAATAAGGTCTACGAATCTAGTTTATTAGGTTAAAAACCTAAAATACTATTTACTTGGTAATAGTAAAAGGGCCACCGATCTGTTAGCCCTATTCATGGTGAAGTAAGTGGGCCCATATCTAGCTAGGCTAGATGTGAACATGAATATTTCGTGACCTTAACGGATGTAGCATCACGTTATGGTTATGTGTTACTTTTGAAGAACACAAATCGGAAACATCAGAGTTTCGACACGAAATAGAAAAACAGATCGGCTATAGTATTATTCCGCCACGGTAAGGCCATAATGGAAAATACTTAAGCAGTAAGTTTCATATATACATGAAAGAGTACGGTATTCTTTCAGATGAGGACTCCTCCCGAGACACGTCAGTTAGACGGGTGTGTGTGTCGAACTAAAACCGAATTTTGTTGGACATGATAAGGTTTATCACGAGTCGCTCTGAGCTACTATTTCCTTCTAAAGGATATGTATTAACAGTGCAAAACTTATTTAGAATAAGGTTCCATATAAATCTGTTTGACAGATATCATATAGGATATGAACAGGAAAGAAACGAGGTTTCTCATTCCTGATAATTTGGGTATGCCAGGCATAAAGTTTGGATGATACCAAACTAAGAACCCAAATTGGATTAGTGCCAATATAGGTTATCCTAAGGGAAACCATAAGTATAGTACTTATAAATCCCACATGAGAACAATGTGATTGTTGCTCACCATGCGGTTTTCCTGAGAGGAATACCGATATGCAGTGGTCAGTGGGAGGATAGTGATACTCAATGAAAATCGGAGTAATACTATTTATAGCACGAAGTCCTTAATGGAACACAAACAATTCATCTATGATGAATCTGTACCATTAATCTTCAAATACACAAGAAATCGGGTAGATCGGATAGAGTCAGAAAACAACCTAGGGTATGGGTTTCTGATCTAACCTCATTAAGATGTCAATCTTATGGAGGTGTACCATCCGACTACGTTATGAGGAAGAGATACGAGGTATCGACTCCCTGTTACGGCAAAGTGCCATGAGTCCGAAATGGATTCCATGTATAACAACTATTTTGGATACTGGTTGTTGTACCACAAGGCATTGTGCCTAGGGTGCATTAAACGTCTTCAAGGAAGACATACATGGAAGGCAACATACCCACTTACAAAGCTAGGCTTTTAACGGAAAGGTATCGTTATCAACATTGTGTTAATAACGGTTCAACCTTTTACCTGTTGCCATGGTAAGTCCATTTTGAAGATGCTTGTTGATAACTGTATATTTCATTTATGAAATATGTCAGTTACAAATCAAAATCGCTTTCCTGAAAAGGAAACCTTTTGGAGGATGTTTACAACATCCTGACGATTTTGTATAACCGACAAACCAGGTTTGCGGGTTATTCGATCCATGTTTGGATTGAAGCAAGCATAAGGTTCTTGGAACTGACGTTTTGAAATAATCATAATGGTTTATGATTTAACTCAAAACGAAATAATTCTTGTGTATATAAGGAGGTTAGTGGGAGAGCGCACTGACAGTGAAATTCCCATAAAGCAATTGGTGAAAGCTTGGCTTTCATAGATATTCTTTCAATAGAAATTCTCCGTAGAATTCTGGGGAGTAACAACCTTTATTCAAGGAATAAAGATCTACTGGGATAGATTTGGAGTTGTTAACACTCTCTGGGAAATTGTACATTTAAAATGTACTTGTATTGGTGTCTCATACGCTTCGAGCATATGGAGTCACAATTGGGTCAATCCAAGTGATAGTCACTGGATTGAACATTAAGAACATCTGTTAGTATCTGAGAGAACTAAAGATGTTGTCTTAACTATGGAGAAGGAGAACTTGAAGTGACTGGGATCACTACTGCAAGTTTCCAAAACGATTAAATACTACGGTACTATAAAGTTTGAATAACGGGACAGTGAGCTGGAAATATTCCGAGCAAGATAACTGTTGCCGAATAAACAACAAATGTGATTATTGCTGCAGCTGAGGCAGCAATAGAAGCCATTTGGATCGATAATAAATCTAATTAGATTAGATATAGTTCTGTTAGCAGCTGAGCTAGGCGTCAGCAAGCTAAAGAATTAAAGGTCTCATCGACGATCCAGATATATACTTCTATATCATCTGATTCGTTCGGATCATACATCGTGGCGATGTGTGTGATGATCGTGTAAATCGCGTCAGACGATAATTAAGCAAATCCGCTGACGAAAACCTTTCCTCAGCAATTTGAGCGAATTGTACATAGTTCGGGTGTTAGACACTCGAGTGACTGGCTATGTGCCAAGTGGGAGATTGTTGGACAAAATGACCCATAGCGTCACTATTTGCACAGATCATTGTGTTGTTGTAGCAAATTAACTATGTGACAAGGAAATTGCACTCTCATCATTTGTGATTAGATCACCATAGATATATAAATGAAGAGAGGTCCCTATGATTAGTTCCTGGATTGAGATGATATGAGACAGTATCAGTCCACGAAGGATTAATCATTAAATATCCCTAGCCGTAGTATTATCGAGACTGGACATCGATAATGCGGAATAGGCTAGTATTGCACTTGTGTGCGTTGTGAGGGCACAACGGCATAGTTCTCATATATATAAGTATTGGATACTTATGCAAGTGCGATAGGAGGTCGTGTTTCACCGATGGTACGGGAAACAGCTTCGCTCTGGATAGACCCCTCGGAATCCCATTGGTATTATGAATATGTGTCTATGGGAGGCCGAAATCAAGGTAGGTGTGTATAGTCTTAACCTGAGACTTACATCGCTAATGCTTACGACAATCGATATACTTTAGTTGAGGTCGTCTAGGACTGTAACGGTTCTGTGTACGCCAATGCCGGGTATATTGAGAATCGTAGTGTATTGGATGTGATGTCAAGACGGAAGTATCACTCCAGTCATAGTGGAGATGATGTCACGCAGGATACGGTATTAGTGCTCTTAAGAGATGCGCATCCAATCGTGATATTATGACCAGGTCATGAATATCCGATTATAGAGACTAGTTACCAGACATCCGATATGTGTTTCGGACGGGGCAGACACTTATCCAGCCCCAGCCCTAGCACGTGACTATCCGATACTGGGCCGATATGCACAATACATTAGTATACTACGCTTGATACAGATCTTAATATTCTTTAATGGATATGTCCGGAGAATTAGGTAGACTTGGTGCTTTGCTAGGAGTCGACCTTGTCTCGTAAATCGTAGTAGAACGTAGTACTTGGTACGTACGTGATTCGGATACTCCGACGACCGTATTTACTGCCAGATTATCCGGGGATCTCATGGGTCGCTTCCCGATAATCCACCGATGACGCACAACTCGCACTCTTGATAATCTGGGATTATAATAGAAGAGAGAGAAAATTAATCTAGGATTAATAACGGAGATATTTTATCCGGGATAAAATGTCGTCTAAAGAGAGAGAACGATTAATTTGGAATTGATCGATGAATTAATATATTCGATATATTAGACGAAATTAGATTTCGACGCGGAATTAAAATTAGATTTTAATTCGGGCAAACGAGTTAATTTAGAATTAATTCGTTAGCGACGTAAATAATAATTTCGCCAGGCGCAATTATTTATTTAAATTCGATTGAATTAACGTCGCGACGTAAGCTCGGTATTTCGGAAATATCGAACCCGAACGCGTGAGTGCACGTGGGCCCACTTTCATTTGGAAACGTGTGGGGCCCACATGACACATGTCATTCTAATGCTTTGCATGTAGATTGTGTACATTGCACTCAATGTCATTGCATGGAGTTTGAGTGTTTGACACTCTAAGCCATTGCATGTTTTGTGTCATAAATTTATTATTAATTTAATAAATTTTATGGCATAAATTATAAATTGATTTTTGGTAAATCATTTTCAATTTAACACAACTTCAATCTCTCTCAAATCTCTCTTTCTCTCACGCCAAAAACAGAAAAAATGGACTGGTTTGGAATCAATTTTGGCGTGAACAAAGGGAAGCCAAGAGTGGTTTTTCATGGTGAGAAA
This sequence comes from Zanthoxylum bungeanum, assembly GCA_019454045.1. NCBI lineage: Eukaryota > Viridiplantae > Streptophyta > Magnoliopsida > Sapindales > Rutaceae > Zanthoxylum > Zanthoxylum bungeanum. The sequence goes on along the minus strand of SKCR01033616.1, from coordinate 82,152 downwards.
TCAAGTGCTAGCACACTTACAAGTCTTGCGAAGGTGGTAGGGATGTTCGACCATGAGCCGGGATCCATCCGACAAATCTAGGAACTCATTTTCGCAGCTCAAAAACAGAAGGCAGTGGGCAGTGGACTGCTGCAGTTCATGCGCCAAAACAGTGAGCATTTTGGCTTCAATGGTCTTCATATCGACTCAACCAACCAATGTAAGTATTCCGCTATCTTCTTTGGTGTATTCATGCACGATTTTCATGTCTTGTTTGATCTTGGGACCTAGATTTTACCAACAAAAATAACCCAAAACAGTCGCCCAAAACAGTGAACAAATCACCCCAAATTAGTCCAGAAATCGCCCAAAATAACGATTGAAACAGCAACAAAAATAGCAAAACAGTGGATAAAATATTAAACCAGTGAACCATAAAAGTTACAGGGCATTAACCCTTCCGGCGATGACGCAACGCACTTCCGAGGATCAACTTAAAAGGTAAGACCTGAGGGCACCCTTTGCTATTTTTCATTTATCTTTTTTCGGTTGTCTAATATTATTTCCTTGCATGCGTCTTAAGGGTTCACGTCTATTATTGTTATTGGGTTAATGATTGCGTGCTATCTCTTGCGGTATATTGGATGGAAACCCAGACGTAAATTCCGTAGCCGAATCCGAATGGACGGTAGTTCGGTCTGTACTTGGGATACAACTCCATGTACCACTTGAGAAACTTTCAAGCACATGTTTCATTTTGTTATTCAATTTTGTGTTCATTCATGGTTTATGTTTACTGTTCTGTTATTTATTTTCTATGTATTATTTCTTTATTTATTTATGCATTGCTATTTAGTGCGCATGGCTTAATTACACTGGATTAAAGGTCCTCCATTTCAGGGAAATGCCTAAAGGCTACCTTTACCACGATGTTTTACCGCGCCGGACGAAGTATACTTGATTGAATGTGAAATACGTTCAACCGGGCATACGAGGTCCCATATAGATGTCGGCCTTGGTCGCATCTCTTTTATTATTTCGTTATTTACTTTCTGCGTGTTATTGCTTGATTTATTTATCCATTGCTATTTATTGCGCATGGGCTAATTACGTTGGATTAAAGGTCCTCTATTTGAGGGAAATGCCTAAAGGCTACCTTTACTACGATGTTTTACCGCGCCGGACGAAGTACACTTGATTGAATGTGAAATACGTTCAATCGGGCATATGAGGTCCCATATAGATGTCGACCTTGGTCGCATCTCTTTTATTATTCTGTTATTTACGTTGTGCGTGTTATTGCTTGATTTATTTATGCATTACTATTTAGTGCGCATGGGCTAATTACGTTGGATTAAAGGTCCTCCATTTGAGGGAAATGCCTAAAGGCTACCTTTACCATGATGTTTTGCCGCATCGGATGAAGTATACTTGATTGAATATGAAATACGTTCAATCGGGCATACGAGGTCCCATATAGATATCGGCCTTGGTCTCATCTCTTTTATTATTCCGTTATTTACTTTCTGCGTGTTATTGCTTGATTTATTTATGCATTGCTATTTAGTGTGCATGGGCTAATTACGTTGGATTAAAGGTCTTCCATTTGAGGGAAATGCCTAAAGGCTACCTTGACCACGATGTTTTGCCGTGCCGGACGAAGTATACTTGATTGAATGTGAAATATGTTCAATCAGACATGCGAGGTCCCATATAGATGTCAGCCTTGGTCGGATCACTTTTATTATTCCGTTATTTACTTCCAGCGTAATACTTCTTTTTTTACTTATGCATTGTCATCTAGTGCACATGGGCTAATCAAGTTAGATTAAAGGTCCCCCATTTAAGGGAAATGCCTAAGGGCAGCCTTACCACGATATTTTGCCGCACAGGACGAGATACGCTTGGTTGGATGTGAAATATGTCCAATCGGATATACGAGGTCCCATATAGATGTCAGCCAAATCTCTTGGTCACATCTCTTTTATCACTTCGTTATTTTTTTCTTATTGTTTCTTTATTTATTTATGCATCGTGTCAATGCTAGAGTGTTGCCTTTCGTGGTATATGTTGGTTTTTATTAAGGTCCCAAGATCAAACAAGCAATGAAAACATGTGTAAATACACCGACGAAGATAGCGGAATACTCACATCGATCGGTTGAGTCGATTTGGAGACGAATCAAGCCACTAAACTCACTGCCAAGGACGCCCACTGCTGTGCAGTCCACTATCCACATTTTCAGTTTTTGAGCTGAGAAAATGGAGCTCCGAGCTTCGTCCGACGGATCCCGGCTCATGGGCGAACCTCCCTACCACCTTCGCAAGACTCGTAGTGTGCTAGCACTTGCGATTTTCACCATGAAAACCCAACTCTTGCTTCCCATGTGTCACGCCATTTTGCTTCCAAAAACAGTATATTTTCCTTCTGTTTTGGCGTGAGAGAAGAGAGCAAAATGTGAGAGAAAGAAAATTGTGTTAAGTTAATTTGATTTGCATTTCAAGTGTATCTTATACACTTTAGTGAATTTCAATTGAATTTCACTTGAATTTACCTTTAATTTGAATTTCAAAAGTCAAAAGAAAAAGGTAAACACTATGCACATCAATTACACATCTTGTCCATCACTATTCATATCACCTTATTAAAGTGACATGTTGTCAAGTCACATCACTCAAAGTGACAAGTGATTTGACGCTTGATGCGACTGATTGATTTGACGCTTGATGTGACTTGCGATGTCGCACTCGAATTCGAAATACGAATGCGCTCGCAATCACACTCGGGCTCGGGTTCGCTAATTCCAAATTAACGATTTTTCCGTCGCGTCGTAATTAAATAATTACGCCTAGCGAATTCACTATTCACGTCGCTAACGAATTAATTCTAAATTAATTCGTTCGCCCGAATTAAAATCTAATTTTAATTCCGCGTCGAAATCTAATTTTATTTAATATATCGAATATATTAATTTACCGATTAATTCCAAATTAATCGTTATCTCTCTCTAGACGATATTTTACCTTAGATAAAATATCTCCGTAATTAATCCTAGATTAATTTTCCCTTTCTTCTATATAATCCCAGATTATTAATGAGTGCGAGTTATGCGTCATCGGTGCATTATCGGGAAGCGACCCATGAGATCTCTGGATAATTAGGCAGTAAATACGGTCGTCGGTGTGCCCGAATCACGTACGTACCAAGTACTACGTTCTACCGATTTACGAGACATGGTCGACTCCTAGCAAAGCACGATGTCTACCAAATTCTCCGGACATATCCTTTTAAGAATATTAAGATCTGTATCAACAAGCGTAGTATACAATTGTATTGTATTGCGTATATCGATCCAGTATCGGACGATCACAGGTTAGGCCTGGGGCTCGAAATGTGTCTGCCCCGTACGAAACACATATCGGACATCAAGCAACTAGTCTCTCTTAAATCGGGCAATACTGACCTAGTCATATTGTCCCGACGGTTGCAACCTTTTATAGAGCACTAGTTCTGTATCCTACGTGGTCATCAACTCCATATGTCTGAAGTGACACTTCCATCTTGACATCACACCCAGTGCACTACTACGATTCCTGATAAACCCAGAAGAGGTGAACACAGAACCAGTTTAGGTCCCCAACACCACCAAAACCAAGTTTACCGATTGTCGCAAGTACTAGCGATGCAAGTCTCAGGTTAAGATCATATACACCTACCCTGATGCGGCCTCCCATAGACACGCAGACATACTACCAATGGGATTCCGCGGGGTCTATCCAGAGCGAAGCTGTTTTCCGTACCATCGGTGAAACACGACCTCTATCGCACTTGCATAAGTATCCAATACTTATATATATGGGAACTATGTCGTTGTGCCCCACAACGCACACAAGTGCAATACTAGCCTATTCCGCATTATCGATGTCCAGTCTCGATAATACTACGGCTAGGGATATTTAATGATTAATCCTTCGTGGACTAATACTGTCTCATATCATCTCAATCCAGGAACTAATCATAGGGACCTCTCTTCATTTATATATCTATGGTGATCTAATCAAAATGATGAGAGTGCAATTTCCTTATTACATAGTTAATTTGCTACAACAACACACAATGATCTGTGCAAATAGTGACGCTATGGGTCATATTATCCAACAATCTCCCACTTGGCACATAGCGAGTCACTCAAGTGTCCAACACCCGAACTATGTATGGTTGGCTCAAATTGCTGAGAAAAGGTTTTCCTCAGCGGATTTGTTTGATTATCGTTTGACGCGATTTATACGATCATCACATCGCCACGATGTATGATCCGAACGAATCAGATGATATAGAAGTATATATCTGGATCGTCGATGAGACCTTTATTCCTTAGCATGTGCTGACGCCTAGCTCAGCTGCTAACAGAACTATATCTAATCTAATTAGATTTATTTCAATCCAAAAGACTTCTATTGCTGCCTCAGCTGCAGCAATAATCCGCATTTGTTGTTTATTCGGCAACAATATCTTGCTTGGAAGATTTCCAGCTCACTGTCCCGTTATTCAAACTTTATAGTACCGAAGTATAATTTGTTTGGAAACTTGCTGCAGTGATCTCAGTCACTTCAAGTTCTCCTTCTCCATAGTATAGGATAGCATCTTTAGTTCTCTGAGATACTAACAGATGTTCTTAATTTCAATCCAGTGACTATCACTTGGATTGACCCGATTGTGACTCCATATGCTCGAAGCGTATGAGACACCAATACAAGTACATTTTAAATGTACAATTTCTCAGAGAGTGTTAACAACTCCAAATCTATCCCAGTAGATCTTTATTCCTTGAATAAAGGTTGTTACTCCCCAGAATTCTATGGAGAATTTCTATGAAAGAATATCTATGAAAGCCAAGCTTTCACCAATTGCTTTATGGGAATTTAACTGTCAGTGCGCTCCCACTAACCTCCTTATATACACAAGAATTATTTTGTTTTGAGTCAAATCATAAACCATTATGATTATCTCAAAACGACAGTTCCAATAACTTTATGCTTGCTTCAATCCAAACATGGATTGAATAATCCGCAAACCTTGTTTGTCGGTTATACAAAATCGTCAGAATGTTATAAACATTCTCCAAAAGGTTTCCTTTTCAGGAAAGCGATTTTGATTTGTAACTGACATATTTCATAAATGAAATATACAGTTATCAACAAGCATCTTTAAAATGGATTTACCATGGCAACAAGTAAAAGATTGAACCGTTATTAACACGATGTTGATAACGATACCTTCCGTCACAAGCCTAGCTTTGTACGTTGGTATGTTGCCATCCATGTATGTCTTCCTTGAAGACGTTTAATGTACCAATAGGTACAATGCCTTGTGGTATAACAACTAGTATCCGAAATAGCTGTTATACATGACATGGAATCCATTTCGGACTCATGGCACTTTGCCATAATAGGGAGTCGATACCCTCGTATCACTTTCTCAAAATGTAGTCGGTGGATATACCTTCATAAGATTGACATCTTTATGAGGTTAGATCAGAAACCCATACCCTAGGTTGTTTTCTGACTCTATCCGATCTACGAAGTTCTTGTGTATTTGAAGATTAATGGTACAGATTCATCATTGATGAACTGTTTGTGTTCCATTACGGACTTCGTGCCTAGAACAGTATTACTCCGATTTTCATCGAGTATCACTATCCTCCCACTGACCACTGCATATCGGTATTCCTCTCAGGAAAACCGCATGGTGAGCAACAATCACATTGTTCTCATGTGAGATTTACAAGTACTATACTTAGGTTTCCATTAGGATAACCTATATTGGCACTTATCCAACTTGGGTCTTTTAGTTTGGTATCATCCAAACGTTATGCCTGGCATACCCAAATTATCAGGAATGAGAAACCCGTTTCTTCCCTGTTCATATCATATATGACATCTGTCAAACAGATTTTCATGGAACCTTATTCTAAATAAGTTTTGCACTGTAAATACATATCCTGTAGAAGGAAATAGTAGCTCAGAGCGACTCGTGATAAACCTAATCATGTCCAACAAATTTCGGTTTTAGTTCGGACACACCGTCTAACAGACGTGTCTTGAGAGGAGTCCTCATATGAAAGAATACCGTACTCTTTCATGTATATATGAAACTTACTGCTTAAGTATTTTCCAATACGGTCTTACCGTGGTGGAATAATACTATAGCCGATCTGTTGTTTACTTCGTGTCGAAACTTTAAGTTTCCGATTTGTATTCTTCAAAAGAAACACAAAACCATAACGTGATGCTACATCTGTTAAGGTCACGAAATATTCATGTTCACATCTAGCCCAGCTAGATATGGGCCCACATACTTCACCATGAATAGGGCTGACAGATCGGTGGCACTTTACTATTACAAAGTAAATAGTATTTTAGGTACTTTACCTAACAAACTAGATTCGCAGACCTTATTTGAATAGTCAAATCAGTCCTAGTACCCACTCTTCAAAAGTGTGGATATACGAGTCTTCTTTAATTGTGTCCTAGACAACAATGCCACAAATAAGTCTCTATTGATCAAATCAATTTGAGCTATTTATTTGTCATTTTATATGTTTGAGATTTTATTTATATTCAAAATATAAATTCTGTTATTTACATCTAATGTATTTATCTCAGTATCATCTTTATATAATGAAACACATAGTGTTCTAGAATATAAAGGTTTATCCGAATGGATTAAACACTGATATAGAGATAATGTCTCTAGTCAAACTAGTTACATTATAACAGTTCCTAATTTAAGTACATACCCGAAGGGTAGTTCCTAAATTTAGGTATCTGCGTCGAAACAGCGACTTTCGTCCCGTTTTCCGATTTGCAGAGAAATCTCGGCTTGGCTGAAGTCAGTATCCTGCTCATAGCGGATTTTGAACATCAATTCATATATTTTATGTACCACACTAAGTATTTAAAATCCAATTTCAATACTAGTAGTGAACATAACTTTGACAAATATTTTTAAAGTTAGAGCCTCGCCCTTTCTTTAATTCCTTCGTGTCTTCCATATCCAAATGGTAGTCACTTTAGGATATGTCAATTAATATTTCACAAACCTTTGGCCAAGCCTTGGGTTTCGGAATGTCGAAACGATATGCACCTTGTGCTACATGCCCAATTGCAAACTTTGACTTTTCTCCACTAGAATAGTCAATTAATTCTCCAAGAATTATTATTGCAATTTTAATACTTTTAAATCTAAAGATAGATTTATTATAAGTATATTAATTAAGCATTAAAGTCATCATCACATAAATCTTCCAAAGATTTTATGCTCTACTATTTGCTTAATTATGGGCTTAGTCATAATAAGTTATTTTATCAAATAAATTAACCTATTATTAATTCCCAATTGAAAATTAAATCATTTAAAACATTAATCCCAAGGATTATATATTTTAAATATTCAACCTTTCAATTCTTTCTTGATTTTAATAGTCCAACTATTTAATCAATTTAATAAGGTACTATTTATTATAATGATTACAATAATCCAATTATTTAATCAACTATAATTTTAATATTGATTACTATAATCCAATTATAAAATCAACTATCATTTAATTCAATTATATTGATTATATAATCCAATTATAAAATCAACTATATATTGAATGAGTTTGTATATAGTCCAACTATATATATAATTTAAAACAACATAAAATATTAGTCCAACTAATACTTTTGATTAATACGACGAGTAAAATATAAATGAGTGTGTTTAGCGAGTAATTGAACGATTGTTGCAAATTCAATACTTACCTCCCACTATTTTTCGTCAAGCCTCTAACCCTCTGTCGAGTACTCGGGAAACCGTGTTTCCTAGTGGGCTAGGATCCTATTAAATAACATACAACCTTGACTTTGGCCAACAAGCTGTATGCTATTTAACTAGGTAGATCTCACAGATCAATTGGATCCAATCCAATTCCTAGATCCGGTTAGGTGGACATCCAAGTCCTAAACATATTACTTATGCCAATGTATCTAATACATTTTCCTGACCATATCCTCCGAATCATCTAGGCCTTGGCTTTGGCACAACAAACCTAATGACTCCAGTTAAGCGGGACCCATTGACAAGGAAAGTTTCGTAATCAATGTCGTTGGACAAGAAGTGATCTTGACTTTGGCCAACAAATCACAACTTGGACAAGACACCGATGTGGAACAAAACCCTCATGATTTAAATACATCCAATTGACAAGGTCTTGACTTTGGCCAACAAACCAATGCCAATTGGATCTTGAACAAGAATCATTCAATGGAAGGATAATCGCTTAATATAGAACGAGGGTTTTTTCTCGCGTGCAAATTGGCTACCAATTTAATTATCTTTGTTAAGGTCTCATCATCATACACACCCTTAAACATGCATTCTAAATACATAATAAAGCGAGTATGAAAATAAATAATAATGATATGCGGATGGATACTTTACATATTGATCCTAGATCAAATCTCTCCCTTTCTCACTCAAGCTAGCACTTGTACTACTTCTACCCGTTACACTACACTTCTAAAGAAACCTCATACATAGAGGGGAATAGATGAGAAGAGAATACAAGAGAATAGAGGTGATAAGGCTGGACACGCAGGTCCAATTTAATAAATCGAATTTATTACAACAATTTCTAAAATTGCCCACCCAACTAATATCCATCCGATATACATTATTCATTCAACAAACCACAGTATTCACACACATAAGCATGCTATCAATCAATCTAATCAAATTAATTAATCTGATAATTAAGTGATCATCCAATGTTCAAACAACGATTTGATTTTGTTCGAGTCAAACTCGTTTTTGCGAATAAGTACTTAAAGTACGAATTCATGAATTAAATTAAACTACATCATTAAATCAAATTTAACATGCATTTAATACTAATTCACTATTCAATTCCAAATTAAATATTGCACTTTATTTAATAAACCTTTTACGATTTAAATTCCAAATTTAATCGTAACGCGTCTCAAAGACCGATTAACGTCCAACGTCAATTCAATTAAAGTCCAATGGGCTTTTAATTGATTTAAGGCGTGGACTTTTGGTCAACCTCGGGTCAAACCGATAACCAAAGTCCAATCCGGGATTTATCCCATAAGCCCATAAATCAATCTTGGCCCATTAGGCCCAATTGAACTTTAAAGGTTCATTAGTTGCATTTGGGCTTTATGGTTAAGGTTTTGGGCCCAATTGGATCCAATCCACTTGGCCTAAACCAAACTTGATAAATCAAGCCCAATAGGCCCAAATACAACTTTAAAGTCCAATTTCCAAAATTAGGCCCAATTAATTAAATTACCAAATTCCAATTCGCAATTTAATTACCTAAAGTGTATATCATGATTAATCAACTAAATCAACATTTCCAAAACACTAAATTAGTCCAATTAATCATACTCAATTCATTATCATATGTCCAACACACAAAATGAAAAATCAAACCCATTACATGCTTCTTTAGTCTCGGCCAAGGAAGGATTTTGTGTCCGATTCGGTTTCGATCCAATCGAATCCAAATCGACATCAAATCACCATCCATTTTGATTTTATACACATCCAATATCACAAAATCAAAATTACCAAGACATTAGGGCAATAACACCATTCGGCCAAGGTAAGATTTTGGGGATTTTTGTCCAATTCGAAATCCAATCCAATTCGATTCAAATTAACGTCAACCTAATCGATTCTAACTCATCAAATGAATTAAAAAATCAAAAATCCAAGATCCCAAAATCCATTCACATTCGGCCAAGGTATTAATTTTGGGGAAAATAATTCCAAATCATTTTTCGTCAAATTAGTCCAACCAAAATGAAATTAAACATGTTATAAGCATACTCAAACAATCAATTTATTCAAATCATGCTCAAATCACATTTACCCAAATTTTAAGCCCTACAAATTTCATGCTTGAACCTAAGCTCTTGATGCCATTGTTGGTTTTTATTAAGGTCCCAAGATCAAACAAGCAATGAAAACATGTGTAAATACACCGACGAAGATAGCGGAATACTCACATCGATCGGTTGAGTCGATTTGGAGACGAATCAAGCCACTAAACTCACTGCCAAGGACGCCCATGCTGTGCAGTCCACTGTCCACATTTTCAATTTTTGAGCTGAGAAAACGGAGCTCCGAGTTCGTCCGACGGATCCCGGCTCATGGGCGAACCTCCCTACCACCTTCGCAAGACTCGTAGTGTGCTAGCACTTGCGATTTTCACCATGAAAACCCACACTCTTGCTTCCCATGTGTCACGCCATTTTGCTTCCAAAAACAGTCTATTTTCCTCTGTTTGGCGTGAGAGAAGAGAGCAAAATGTGAGAGAAAGAAAATTGTGTTAAGTTAAGTTTGATTTGCATTTCAAGTTGTATCTTAACACTTTAGTGATTTCAATTGAATTTCACTTGAATTTACCTTTAATTTGAATTTCAAAAGTCAAAAGAAAAAGGTAAACACTATGACATCAATTACACATCTTGTCCATCACTATTCATATCACCCTTATTAAAGTGACATGTTGTCAAGTCACATCACTCAAAGTGACAAGTTGATTTGACGCTTGATGGACGATTGATTTGACGCTTGATGCGACTTGCGATGTCACACTCGAATTCGAAATACGAATGCGCTCGCAATCACATCACTCGGGCTCGGGTTCGCTAATTCCAAATTAACGATTTTTCCGTCGCGTCGTAATTAAATGATTACGCCTAGCGAATTCACTATTCACGTCGCTAACGAATTAATTCTAAATTAATTCGTTCACCCGAATTAAAATCTAATTTTAATTCCGCGTCGAAATCTAATTTTATTTAATATATCGAATATATTAATTTACCGATTAATTCCAAATTAATCGTTATCTCTCTCTAGACGATATTTTATCCTAGATAAAATATCTCCGTAATTAATCCTAGATTAATTTTCCCTTTCTTCTATATAATCCCAGATTATTAATGAGTGCGAGTTATGCGTCATCGGTACTTATCGGGAAGCGACCCATGAGATCTCCGGATAATTAGGCAGTAAATACGGTCGTCGGTGTGCCCGAATCACGTACGTACCAAGTACTACGTTCTACTACGATTTACGAGACATGGTCGGCTCCTAGCAAAGCACGATGTCTACCAAATTCTCCGGACATATCCTTTTAAGAATATTAAGATCTGTATCAAGCGTAGTATACAATTGTATTGTATTGCGTATATCGATCCAGTATCGGACGATCACATGTTAGGCCTGGGGCTGGAAATGTGTCTGCCCCGTACGAAACATATATCGGACATCAAGCAACTAGTCTCTTTAAATCGGGCAATACTGACCTAGTCATATTGTCCCGACGGTTGCAACCTTTTATAGAGCACTAGTTCTGTATCCTGCGTGGTCATCAACTCCATATGTCTGAAGTGACACTTCCATCTTGACATCACACCCAGTGCACTACGATTCCTGATAAACCCAGAAGAGGTGAACACAGAACCAGTTTAGGTCCCCCAACCACCAAAACCAAAGTTTACCGATTGTCGCAAGTACTAGCGATGCAAGTCTCAGGTTAAGATCATATACACCTACCCTGATGCGGCCTCCCATAGACACGCAGACATACTACCAAAGGGATTCCGCGGGGTCTTTCCAAAGCGAAGCTGTTTTCCGTACCATCGGTGAAACACGACCTCCTATCGCACTTGCATAAGTATCCAATACTTATATATATGAGAACTATGTCGTTGTGCCCTCACAACGCACACAAGTGCAATACTAGCCTATTCCGCATTATCGATGTCCAGTCTCGATAATACTACGGCTAGGGATATTTAATGATTAATCCTTCGTGGACTGATACTGTCTCATATCATCTCAATCCAGGACTAATCATAGGGACCTCTCTTCATTTATATATCTATGGTGATCTAATCACAAATGATGAGAGTGTAATTTCCTTATTACATAGTTAATTTGCTACAACAACACAATGATCTGTGCAAATAGTGACGCTATGGGTCATATTATCCAACAGTATATCGGATGGAAACCTAGACATAAATTCCATAGCCGAATCCGAATGGACGGTAGTGCGGTCTGTACTTGGGATACAAATCCATGTACCGCTTGAGAAACATTCACGCACGTGTTAATGTCATTTTAGATACCACTTTGGTAATCTTCGTTCGAACGCGTTTCTAAACGCTACTCGAACGCATGTATTATGTTTTACCACGCATCATATCCCGTACCGTTCAAACGTATTTCTGAACACTACACGAACGCACATACAATGAACAAAATTCTTTTATCATATTTTATGCATGTTTGCCTCTTTGGTCATTTCTTTTACATTACGCACTTAATCATTTCTCTTCATTATTAAACATTTTTTCTGTTATTATTTATTTACAATTCGCACTTCTTTATTTAATATGTTTATGGAATTATGTATTTACCTTCATTTTTATTTACGTTTATGGGTGTGCAACTTGTGTGTTGATTAAATTATCTGCATGTGTTGCAATAAGACTTGGTTATATTATTGCATAATCCTTTCATTACAATTGGCATAAGTAAGAGACATTCAGAACCCAACGGTTTGAGATCTTCCCTTGCGAGGGGTGACTGCGGCCTTAAATCATTTCCCAGTTCACTCTGGGTGGTGACTCCATTTATTCTCTGGTTTAGTCCCCCGCGGGCTACTCCGTACTCCCAACGGGCCGCGAGCCCGGACAGCGTCATCGTGCCTCTGTACCATGCCTACAACCGAACCGACTACCCAATGCACATGAGGGCTGCCCAGGTCAGCCCCAACAGTGCTAGGATAGTTCATGGGCTGCCCAAACAGTGACCAATTCACTGTTTGGGCAGCCGTTACGCGATTGGCTCAAAAGTCACCTGGTAACGCCATTTTTCGCCGTTTTCGCATATTTAAACTCCAAACAGGTTCTGGCAATTATTCCAACACCCAAAATAAATCCAATACATTCATATGACATTATTTTCATCACAATAAACCAAGTTTTTCCATATCTGATTTTGTAACAAAAATAATAAATTTTTCATGCTTTAATCAAACTTTTTCAACATTAATCAAATTAATCACAACACCAATCCAAGTCACTACCAATGAAGCACCCAAGAAAAAGTCTAGGCATTAGAAGAGTGGTCATAACACTCTAGAATGGAAACATATCATCAAATGATCAAATTGAACAAATATTACAATAATATCATTCAATACCACTTCAAACATGCACCAAGCCTTCAATTTCATCCTCCAAATCATAAAACCCCAAATTCTAAAGAAAAATAGAAACCCTAGAATGTCTCTAGATGATCAAGAACATGAAACATGCTTTCTAAGCTTAGGAATATTGAAGATTACCTTTAATCTCTTAATTTTCTAAAGCCTTTCTTGATTTTCATCCATTTTCTTCCTTTAATCATCAAGTAAATTTAAGAGGCATTTGGAGGATCAAACTTTCGGCCATGGCTTCCTCCTAAGTGAAAAGAAAAAATTTTCCATTTAAAAAAAAGTGAAATGCCGACTTAGGTAGGGGAATTTTGGTCAATTTCCAATTTTAATTCAATTAAACAAAATCAAACTTTATGTTAGCAAATCAAATTTGCACACCTAAAGTTTAATTAAAACATGCGACATGTATCAATAGTAATTAGCCATATAACATAACAATTATGAAATATAAATATCATTTAATTATTTAAATATTTAACATTTAAATATCTAAATAATTAATTAATATAATTATTATTATATATGTATTTGTATTTGTATTTACATTAAATAACAAATACTTATATTAATGGCAAGTGTCAAAGTCTCATTTGACAATTAATTAATATGTATCAAATCAAATTTTGTATCAAATACAAATGCACATTAATTATTAATTGACCAAAATTTCCGAAAGTATGTGTTTTTCGTTTAACCGTGTAAACGATTCGAATTAACTCATTTAATTAGGTGAAGTATTATGAATAATCTGTATTATTCATAACGTATTGCCCAAATACTCAACGAGTACACTTCATATTGTGGGACTCTCTAAGTTTAGGTTTATCCTTCACGAAATCCAATTTCGTGTCCATAATTCACCTACTCATGAATTATGACGACCACTGATAATCTAACTAAACTATACAAGTGAGGTCATTGCATACGTATAATCCCTCCGTCACAGGCTATCCATATTATACCTGGGATATAGATAAGAACGTCAAATCCTTATCGTATAATATAGTTGAATTTCAAATTTACGATCTTTAAATAATACTCGGAACTTGCTTCCGAATTTATACCACAACCATGGATTTACTATATCTCAAACACGTGCATGATACCTATGCCATGTACACAGGACTGAAAGATTCTATCTTGAAACGCACTGGATATCATGAGCATCAGTCCATACCCAATAAATAGGCAGAGGTCTGATCTAAATAGATCGGTGAAGTGACTGCTATCAAAGTGTGGAGGATAACTCATATATCTATTGTGGTATCTCAAGTCGAATGACCACTATGCTCGCTCAACTCGAGAAGATTCCTATTGACGTTGGTATACCATCTATTAGGAAATCTTCAGTGAGTCGTTCAGTGTTTATCAAATAAACATCTACATGTCTATACGAGTCTGTCGAGACTCATGGTTCATTGGGATAAACCATCGGACCAAGTCACGATATACGATATGTACTGGCCTCAGCAGATTTTACTAACTGACTTGTGTTAGTATATCTTGACCATGAACTTTATTTAAGGATACACAACTTATAGTGACGCTTCCCAATGTCAATTACAAACTACGTTGTAACTACGCACTACATTGTAAATCCTATGGTCTTTGTCTAATATACACGTATCACTAAATCAGATTTAGTTTCAATCTAATCATAATTATATATCTAATCGTAATTAGATCGAATATGTATATAAAAGACAAGAGGTGATATCATTAAATAAGTAATATTATGGAAACATGCATTGATTGTATTCATGAATCAGATATAAATACGATCCGGATTGGCACTCTGAGAACCAACCCTAACAATTTCTCCCACTTGCTGTAGTGCCAATCCATGGTATCATATACACATCTCAATGTGTATCACATACACATGGCCCTCAAGAGCTCACCTAGCACTCAAGAGATAGGAAACAACAAGTAAGCCCGCTTTAACAAATTGAGTTTGTTCAACAAACCCAATCATTTCCCTTAACCATAATTATTTATATTTTGTAGAACCCAAGTTCTATATCAATATGACTCAGATGCAATATCAATATTATGCTATAGCTACTAAATTGTCTATGTATTTAGGGATCAAATCCAAAATACTATGTAGACAACCGCAAGCAGAACACTAATATCAAAACTTCTAATTTATAAGGTCACTATGCAACTTTATAAGTCAATACTTCATAAGTTATAACGAATTCCTCTAATACAGTAGAGTCAACTGTGACACTCCCATTGCATCTTTTCTGACTCTATATGACATAGACCATCTAACGTCATAATTAGACTCAAAAGTAATCTGACCATAATGGTTGTGAATTATATTCTCCATGAATAAGAAACTTGTTCTTAATATCTCAAGGATAATAAAGAACACGTTTCAAGACACATCCTATAGTCTGCAGCATATCAAAATAACTCGTAACAATAACAATTAAGTTGATATCTTTAATCGTACATAATACAATATTAATTATGCCATCATCCAATAATGCATAAGATTGATTAGACATTCTAATCAATTTCTCTTTCGACAAAGGAATTATCCTTTACGAAAGATAAATACTATAACAAGAGACACACTAACTGTCAAACAGTTATACTAACTGTCATATAGATAGTCTTTTTGTGTCCTTTATTAGATCATATCTAATGCACGACTAATGAGAGTTTCTCACAAGTCTCTTAGTTTTATATCATTTATGAAACTTTATGCCAAATATAATAGAGACTACTCCCACTGCTATCACGGAGAAAAAAAGACTTAGGTAAACCTTTTACCTCACAAACATTTCATTATTATATTAATAATGATATTATCGTTAGGATATATAACACTAGAATGAAATTTTTACGCTCCCACTGACTCTGTTATCAAAAATGTATTATCTATGCTTTGATAAAATCAAACAATCTGACTGTATCAAAATTATAGAACACAGATTTTCGGAAAACTTATTTAAGTCTACAATAGGCTCTATAAGCTAGTCTATCAAATTGTGATCTTAGCAGATTACAAACTCCAGTGCCATTATAGAATGAACTCTTCAAATAAAGAAATCACAAGGATTTCTCATTCGAAGAAAACAATCAGGAATGCCACTTTGCATTCTTTAGCCAAAATACATAGTTTAATATCAACATTAACCAACAGATCTTTAATTATTCAATCAATGCGACTAGAGACAAGTTTCCTCAGAATCCACAATAAATCATTGAGTAAAACCTTTCTCACTGTCATATTGTAAAGGTTAAACCTTTAATTAGCTCACATTGATTTTGCTGCGCAAATAATTTGTACATTTTATAAATGATTCATAACGAAAACTTAATCAAGTTCAAAACTTGATCGTAGTAAGCTACGAACAATTTTAGATCTATGGTTCAATGCTAACTACCGAAATCGATATCAAATATCGCTCCCATTATAAGTTATAGGATAATTTTATTCGATAAGAAAACAACAGAACCAATAAGTATCAAATACTTTGTAAATAATTCTGACATCCTATTAAACTTATACGGAAGATATCGTATGGTCATTTTATCTAATTAATTATGTAGTTTCATTATAGTTTATCACTCTCACATTTGACTTCAATAAGTCAAGTCTTTCTACAATCATTAATATCTGATGTTACTTATCTAGTAATAAACAATTTTATTACTCGGGATCGTAGAAAAGATATTCTATCAAATAGAATACAATATTATATTAAATAGAATAAATGATAAACTTTTACTTGTATCTCCGAGGCGCAAGTACTTTCAATTATATAAGCCCATTATACAAAAGAAAGATTCAAATCTCAAACTTTTCAAGATTCGAATTTTCTACCTATACATATCATATACGTAACTGTAGAAAGTAATGGAACAATAATTAAAAGGATGAATTAGTGTAATTGGAGCATAACCCCAAGAGTATTGAAAACTAATTCGGGAACACTCAATATCAAACGAATCAAATCATATAAGAGTCGATTTCTCCCGCTGATCAATTCCATCACGATGGAATCGTAGAAGAATCATATTGAGTAAGAATCAAATTCATTAAATAACCTTAGAACAAATTGCCATAAATTCATATGTTTGATCATATCAAATATCCTTGAACAATTCAAAGACTCGCAATGAATTTTAAAGATATAGTTTTCAACACTTCAAATATAATAACTTTGAACCAGTCAAAATATTCTATCCGCGTTTCATCAGAAACATATTGAAAGTTCTCAAACCATTTAAGACGTTCAATATATATTCTTTTAGAAACATGTAACTAAGTTATGACAATTCATTAACTAAGTTACGAAGTAAAGAAAAATATCCAAGGTAATTTATAATTCATTAAACTACATACTTCCAATGTATAAGTTTAATAAATCTGTGGTCCAATGACGATCATTGGTTAAATGAGATTTGATCACATTCCTAAATACAATATTCATTAAATGGATAAGGATATGTGGTGTGATCTCGTATCAGACCATCATTTACCATACAGAATAAACATCTAATGCTTATGGGATAAAATCTCACAAGGCACTGTTCTTAGTTATTTAGTTAACCGAATATTTTTCATAATGTTTATCTTCTTATCAATGACACTACTAGTCATATTAAAATATGTAACAACTGTTTATATAGAACAAGTAACTATCCAATAATTACAAGTTCTTATATCAAATATCAAAAACAATCATTAAACATTATTTTAAATAACTAGACGAGAGATCCGGTATTCAATACCTACAGTTGTCATATTTTGAGAATCGATATTCTTTATACACATCTTCTTTCTTTAGGTTTATAATTTGCCTTCAATTATTCACAATAATTGTAAATAATATATTAGCAAACTGTGTTAAACAGGTGACTTCTTAAAAGTCACTAAAGCCAAGAAACATTATAAGATAAACAAATACCTAATGGAGTTTCTTAATGCCAGTCAAGAATCTCAAAACATGAACTAATTCACGTCAATTCTTACTGCACAAGAAACTATTCTCTCTAGACAATTATATCCTTAAACAGATATCTATTTAGATTACTTATCGTGACTTAATAACTAAGTCACTAACCATCTTGATTTTCAAGAAAATTGAAACAACAGTTCCCGATGGTTTTAACTAATCTAACAATATCCAAGTCAACTTACTTTCTAGAACCTATTCTAGAAATACACAACCAAAAAAGAAGTCAGAAAACATATTCAAATATTATGCATGCAGTGGATTAAAAGTATATTTCTATTAACAATATAGAATAAAGGAAAACAAAAGCAGCAATTTCCATAATATTACACTCTGCTTTAGTTATGGATTTTTAACCCAGCAGTGTCTCCCACTACTTTACGTAATATCGTAATCCCCAACAGAAAATGGGAATTTAATAATTAAATCAAATTCCATAGTGAGAGGTGGACCCCATGAATATATTTCGACTCACATCTTTGGCACGATCTCGCCTACGTATGTTCATTAGGTAGACAACTCATTGTCAATCACACTCACTGTGACTCCAGATTTTGGTCCTGACTGTTTCTCGTTATGACAGCATTGGCACGTTCACAAGAAGGCGTATCAAGGCTTCACTTTCCAATGACAAACTCAAGCTATCGATGTAGTCCTGACAGCTTTGGCACGTTCAGGATTTCCACTTTCACTTGAATTTGTCTAGTATCAAATATACATCCGGCATGGATAAAATTCTATCAACTACACCCTCACTGCTTTGAAACTTTCTCGGATGCAGCCATAGAAAGATACCTATAAACCATATTGACAAGACAGACCAAGAAACATGCATCCAATACATGTCACTTTACTGCCTTATTTAAGTCGGGATATTCCTCAAGAAAGCTTTGCTCTACATCAAATACAGAATATAAACTACATCAATTTCTAAACAGTTCAATTCTACCTTAGAAAATATAACTTAACTTAACTATTAAATTTATGTTACGTTTCCCGTTAGCGTAGAACCGAAAAGTCAAGAAATATCTAAATTACATGCATGTGCAAACATTAAAATTGGATTATATATCATAAATTAAGCATGAAAAATATAATGGATGAAGGATCAGACCTGCTCTGATACCATTTTTGTTGGGGTTTTGGCGCGGTCGCAGCGGAAGCTCACGATTCGGGTGAAATCGTAATCTTAAAACTTTTTTAAGTTACCGAATAAATTATTCAATATCCAATATGAATACTTCATTCATATTTATCCTAAACATAATTATTCGATATCAAATAACGACATAAATAGTTAAGAAATATCACGAAATTTTTACGAAAATGTTTTTCGGTAAAATGACATAAAACGAATTTTTGACCGAACCGACTACCCAATGCACATGAGGGCTGACTAGGTCAGCCCCAACAGTGCTAGGGCAGTTCATGGGCTGCCCGAAAAGTGACCAATTCACTGTTTGGGCAGCCGTCACGCGGTTGGCTCAAAAGTCACCTGGTAACGCCGTTTTTCGCCATTTTCTCATATTTCAACTCCGAAACAGTTTCTGGCAATTATTCCAACACCCAAAATAAATCCAATACATTTATATGACATTATTTTCATCACAATAAACCTAGTTTTTCCAGTTCTAATTTTGTAACAAAAATAATCAATTTTTCATGCTTTAATCAAAATTTTTCAACATTAATCAAATTAATCACAACACCAATCCAAGTCACCACCAATGAAGCACCCAAGAATAATTCTAGGCATTACAAGAGTGGTCATAACACTCTAGAATGGAAACATATCATCAAATTATCAAATTGAACAAATATTACAATAATATCATTCAATACCACTTCACACATGCACCAAACCTTCAATTTCATCCTACAAATCATAAAACCCCAAATTCTAAAGAAAGGTAGAAACCATAGAATGTCTCTAGATGATCAAGAACATGAAAAATGCTTTCTAAGCTTAAGGATATTGAAGATTACCTTTAATCTCTTAATTTCCTAAAGCCTTTCTTTATTTTCTTCCCTTTTTTTTTCTTTGAATCATCAAGCAAATTTGAGAGGTATTTGGAGGATCAATCTTTCGGCCATGGCTTCCTCCTAAGTGAAAAGAAAATTTTTTCCCTTTTAAAAAAGCCAAATGCCGACTTAGGTAGGGGAATTTTGGTTAATTTCCAATTTTAATTCAATTAAACAAAATCAAACTTTATGTTAGCAAATCAAATTTGCACACCTAAAGTTTAATTAAAACATGCCACATGTATCAATAATAATTAGCCATATAACATAACAATTATTAAATATAGATATCATTTAATTATTTAAATGATTTAACATTTAAATATCTAAATAATTAATTAATATAATTATTATTATATATGTATTTGTATTTGCATTAAATAATAAATACATATATTAATGGCATGTGTCAAAGTCTCATTTGACAATTAATTAATATGTATCAAATCAAATTTTGTATTTAATTGACCAAAATTCTCGAAAGCATGTGTTTTTCATTCAATCGTGTAAACGATTCGAATTAACTCATTTAATTCGGTGAAGTATTATGAATAATCTGTATTATTCATAACGCGTTACCCAAGTGCTCAATGAGTACACTTCATATTATGGGACTCTCTAAGTTTAGGTTTATCCGTCATGAAATCCAATTTCGTGTCAATAATTCACCCACTCATGAATTATGACGACCACAGATAATCTCGCTAAACTATGCAAGTCTAGGTCATTGCATACATATAATCCCTCTGTCACAGGCTATCCATATTATACTTGGGATATAGATAAGAACGTCAAATCCTTATCGTATAATATAATCGACTTTCAAATTTACGATCTCTAAATAACACTCGGAACTTGCTTCCGAAGTTATACCACGGCCATGGATTTACTAGATCGTAAACACGTGCAGGATACCTATGCCCTGTTTACAGGACTGACAGATTCTATCTTGATATGCACTAGATATCATAAACATCAGTCCATACCCAACAAACAGGTGGAGGTCTGATCTAAATAGATCGGTGACTTGACTGCCATCAAAGTGTGGAAGATAACTCATATATCCACTGTGGTATTTCAAGTCGAATGACCACTATGCTCGCTCAACTCGAGAAGATTCATATTGACGTTGGTGTACCATCTATTAGGAAATCTTCAGTGATTCATTCAATGTTTATCAAATAAACACCTACATGTCTATACTAGTCTCCCGAGACTTATGGTTCATTGGGATAAACCATCGGACCAAGTCACGATATACAACATGTACTGGTCTCCATGGATTTTACTAACCGACCTGTGTTAGTAAATCTTGACCAGGAACTGTTGGAAAAAATGACCCATAGTGTCACTATTTGCACAGATCATTGTGTTGTTGTAGCAAATTAACTATGTGACAAGGAAATTGCACTCTCATCATTTGTGATTAGATCACCATAGATATATAAATGAAGAGAGGTCCCTATGATTAGTTCCTAGATTGAGAATGATATGAGACAGTATCAGTCCCCGAAGGATTAATCATTAAATATCCCTAGCCGGAGTATTATCAAGACTGGACATCGATAATGCAGAATAAGCTAGTATTGCACTTGTGTGCGTTGTGAGGGCACAACGGCATAGTTCTCATATATATAAGTATCAGATACTTATGCAAGTGCGATAGGAGGTCGTGTTTCCCGATAGTACGGGAAACAGCTTCGCTCTGGATAGACCCCTCGGAATCCCATTGGTATTATGACTATGTGTCTATGGGAGGCCGAAATCAAGGTAGGTGTGTATAGTCTTAACCTGAGACTTACATCGCTAATACTTACGATAATCGATAGACTTTGGTCTTGGTGGTACAGGGCTTTAACCGGTTCTGCGTACACCACTTCTGGGTTTATCATAGAGTCGTAGTGTATTGGGTGTGATGTTGAGAGACGGAAGTATCACTTCAGTCATAGTGAAGATGATGTCACGCAGGATACGGTACTAGTGCTTGAGTGATGCGCATCCAATCGGGATATTGTGACCAGGTCATGAATATCCGATTATAGAGACTATGTTACCAGACATCCGATATGTGTTTCGGATGGGGCAGACACTTATCCAGCCCCAGCCCTAGCACGTGACTATCCGATACTGGGCCGATATGCACAATACAATGGTTACTACGCTTGATACAGATCTCATTAGTCGCATCAAGCGTCAAATCACTTGTCACTTTGAGTGATGTGAAATGACAACATGTCACTTTATTAAAGTAGATGTGACTTGATGGACTTGTGATGGACTTTTGACTTTAGAGTGTGGAACACTCAAAGTCATTACAATTGATTTAATTTGTTTTTTGAAAGCAAATTAAATGGTAAAAACATTTATTATTTTTTTGGAAAATATATAAACAAATGTTATACCACTTTTGTAATAACTTAACAACATTTTTCCTCTCTCATTCTCTCCTTCAAGCTAACGCCCAAGGGAAGCCAAGAGTTGGGTTTTTGTGGCAAAAACCGCAAGTGCTAGCACACTACGAGACTTGCGAAGGTGGTAGGGAGGTTCACCCATGAGCCGGGATCCGTCCGACGATGCTAGGAGCTCCGTTTCTCAGCTCAAAATTCTGATTTAGAGGGCAGTGGACTGCACCAGTGGGCGTGACCAAGGCAGTGGGGTTTTGGCTTCATTCGTCTTCAAATCGACTCAACCGATCGATGTGAGTATTCCGCTATCTCTGTTGGTGTGTTCACACATGTATTTCATGTCTTGTTTGATCTTGGGACCTAGATAATAACCAACAATGGCATCAAGCGCTATAGGTTCAAGCATGAAATTGTAGGGCTTAAAATTTGGGTAAATTTGTTTTGAGCATGATTTGAATGAATTGATTGTTTAAGTATGCTTATAACATGTCTAATTGCATTTTGGTTGGACCAATTTGTTGAAAATTGATTTGGAATAATTTTCCCCAAAAATATCATGTTGGCCGAATATGATGATCATTTTGGAATTCTTGGAATTTTTGTTTTTGATTCATTTGATGAGTTGGAATCATTTAGGATAATGTTAATTTGAAACTAATTGGATTGGATTTTGAATTGAACATAAAATCCCCAAATTGATCACCTTGGCCAAATGGAATTATGCCCTAATGTCTTGGTATCTTTTGATTTTTGAACATTGGATGTATTGGAAATCATTCGGGATAAGGATTTAATATCGATTGTGAATTAATTGGATTGAATTCGAATCGGATAAAAATCCCTCCCTTGGCCGAGACCTTTAAGCATGTAAATGGGTTTGATTTTTGATTAATTTGTGTTGGACACCAATTGATGAAAATGACCATGATTAATTATGTAAATTCATGTTTTAGAAATGTTGATTTGGGTAATTGATCATGTAATACACTTTGGTAATTAAATTGGGAAAATTGGATTTTTTGAATTTAATTATTTGGGCCTATTTTTGATATTGGGCTTCTAATGTTGTAATTGGGCCTATTGGGCTTGATTTTATCAAGTTGGGTTTAGGCCAAGTGGATTGGATCCAATTGGGCCCAAAACCTTAACCATAAAGCCCAAATGCGACTAATGAACCTTTAAAGTTCAATTGGGCCTAATGGGCCTAGATTGATTTATGGGCTTATGGGGTAAATCCCGGATGGACTTTGGTTATCGGTTTGACCCGAGTTGACCAAAAGTCCACGCCTTAAGAAATCAATTAAAAGCCCATTGGACCTTAATTGAATTGACGTTGGACGTTAATCGGTCTTTGAGACGCGTTACGATTAAATTTGGAATTTAAATCGTAAAAGGTTTATTAAATAAAAGTGTAATATTTAATTGGAATTGAATAGTGAATTAGTATTAAATACATGTTAAATTAGATTTAATGATGTAGTTTAATTTAATTCATGAATTCGTACTTTAAGTACTTATTCGCAAAAACGAGTTTGACTCGAACAAAATCAAATCGTTGTTTGAACATTGGATGATCACTTAATTATCAGATTAATTAATTTGATTAGATTGATTGATAGCATGCTTATGTGTGTGAATACGTGGTTGTGTTGTATGAATAATGTATATATCGGATGGATATTAGTCGGGTGGGGCAATTTTAGAAATTGTTGTAATAAATTCGATTTATTAAATTGGACCTGCGTGTCCAGCCTTATCACCTTCATTCTCTTTGTATTCTCTTCTCACCTATTCCCCTCCATGTAAATGAGGTTTCTTTAGAAGTGTAGTGTAACGGGTAGAAGTAGTACAAGTGCTAGCTTGAGTGAGAAAGGGAGAGATTTGAACTAGGATCAATGTGTTAAGTATCCATCCGCATATCATTATTATTTATTTTCATACTCGCTTTATTATGTATTTAGAATGCATGTTTAAGGGGTTGATGATGATGGACCTTAACAAAGATAATTAAATTGGTAGCCAATTTGCACGCGAAAAACCCTCGTTAAATATCAAGCATTTATTTTCCTTCCATTGAGTGATTCTTGCTCAAGATCCGAGATTGGCAAGGGGTTGTTGGCCAAAGTCAAGCCCTTGTCCGTCAAGATGTGTTTTAATCACGAGGCTTTGTTCCATATCGGTGTCGTGTCCAAGTTGTGGTTTGTTGGCCAAAGTCAAGACCACTTCTTGTCCATTGACATTGATTACGAAGCTTCCATGTCAATGGGTCCGCGCTTGACTGGGATCACTAGGTTTGTTGTGCCAAAGCCAAGGCCTAGTTGATTCAGAGGAAAAAGGTTAGGGTATATATTCGATATATAGGCATATATTAGATATATGTTTGGGACTTGGATGTCCACCTACTGGATCTAGGATGGATGAGATCCTATTGATCTTCGAGATCTACCTAGTTAATTATCATACAATTTGTTGGCCAAAGTCAAGATTGTGTGATATTTAACGGGATCCTAGCCCACTAGGAAACACGGTTTCCCGAGTACTCGACAGAGGGTTAGAGGCTCGACGAAAAATAGTGGGAGGCAAGTATTGATTTTGCAACATTCGTTCGAATACTCGCTAAACGCGCTCATCTATATTTTACTCATCATATTAATCAAAAGTATTAGTTGGACTAATATTTTATGTTGTTTTAAAATATATATAGTTGGACTATATACAACCTCATTCGATATATAGTTGATTTTATAATTGGATTACAGTAATCAATATATTGAATTAAGATTATAGTTGATTAATATAATTGGATTATTGTAATCATTATAATGAATAAGTATCTTATAATTGATTAAATAGTTGGACTATTGAAATCAAGAAAGAATTGAAAAGTTGAATATTTAAAATATATAATCCTTGGTTAAATGTTTTTAAATGATTTAAATTTCACTGGGAATTACTAATAGGTTACTTTTTGGATAAAATAACTTGTTATATCTAAGCCCATAATTAAGCAAATAGTAGAGCATAAAATCTTTGGAAGATTTATGTGATGATGACTTTAGTGCTTAATTAATATACTTGACAATAAATCTATCTTTAGATTTAAAAGGTATTAAAATTGCAATTAATAATTCTTGAAGAATTATTGACTATTCTAGTGGAGAAAAGTCAAAGTTTGCAATTGGGCAAGTTGCACAAGGTGCACATCATTTCGATATTCTAAAACCCAAGGCTTGGCCAAAGTTTTGTGAAATATTGAAAAGATAATTGACATATCCCAAAGTGACTACCATTTGGATATGGCAGACACGAAGGAATTAAAGAAAGGGCGAGGCTCTGACTTTAAAATATTTGTCAAAGTTATGTGCACTACTGTATTGAAATTGGATTTTAAATACTTAGTGTGGTACATAAAATATATGTATTGATGTTCAGAATCCGCTATGAGCAGGATACTGACTTCAAGCCGAGATTTCTCTGCGAATCGGAGACGGGACGAAAGTCGCTGTTTCGACCGTAGATACCTAAGTTTAGGAACTACCCTTGGGTATGTACTTAAATTAGGAACTGTTTATATGTACTAGTTTTGACTAGAGACATTATCTCTATATCAGTGTTTAATATCCGTTGCGGATAAACCTTTATATTCTAGAACACTAAGTGTTTTATTATATAAAGATGATACTGAGATAAACACATTAGATGTGAATACAGAATTTATATTTTGAATATATTAAAATCTCAAACATATAAAATGACAAATAAATAGTGGTCAAATTGATTTGATCAATAGAGACTTATTTGTGGCATTGTTGTCTAGGACACAATTAAACGAGACTCGTATATCCACACTTTTGAAGAGTGGGTACTAGGACTGATTTGACTATTCAAATAAGGTCTGCGATCTAGTTTATTAGGTAAAGTACCTAAAATACTATTTACTTGGTAATAGTAAAAGGGCCCCCGATCTGTTAGCCCTATTCATGGTGAAGTAAGTGGGCCCATATCTAGCTAGGCTAGATGTGAACATGAATATTTCGTGACCTTAACGGATGTGGCATCACTTTATGGTTATGTTTTTCTTTTGAAGAACACAATCGGAAACTTTAAAGTTTCGACACGAAGTAAATAAACAGATCGGCTATAGTATTATTCCGCCACGGTAAGACCGTAATGGAAAATACTTAAGCAGTAAGTTTCATACGTACATGAAAGAGTACGGTATTCTTTCAAATGAGGACTCCTCCCGAGACACGTCAGTTAGACGGTGTGTCCGAACTAAAACCGAATTTTGTTGGACATGATAAGGTTTATCACGAGTCGCTCTGAGCTACTGTTTCCTTCATATGATATGTATTAACAGTGCAAAACTTATTTAGAATAAGGTTCCATATAATCTGTTTGACAGATGTCATATAGATACGAACAGGGAAGAAACAAGGTTTCTCATTCCTGATAATTTGGGTATGCCAGGCATAACGTTTGGATGATACCAAACTAAAAACCCAAATTGGATAAGTGCTAATATAGGTTATCCTAAGGGAAACCATAAGTATAGTACTTATAAATCTCACATGAGAACAATGTGATTGTTGCTCACCATGTGGTTTTTCCTGAGAGGAATACCGATATGCAGTGGTCAGTGGGAGGATAATGATACTCGATGAAAATCAGTTAATACTGTTCAAGGCACGAAGTCCTTAATGGAACACAAATAGTTCATCTATGATGAATCTATACCATTAATCTTCAAATACACAAGAAACTAGTAGATCGGATAGAGTCAGAAAACAACCTAGGGTATGGGTTTCTGATCTAACCTCATAAAGATGTCAATCTTATGAAGGTATATCCACCGACTACGTTTTGAGGAAGTGATACGAGGTATCGACTCCCTATTTTGGCAAAGTGCCATGAGTCCGAAATGGATTCCATGTATAACAACTATTTTGGATACTAGTTGTTGTACCACAAGGCATTGTGCCTATTGGTACATTAACGTCTTCAAGGAAGACATACATGGAAGGCAACATACCAACGTACAAAGCTGGGCTTTTGATGGAAAGGTATCGTTATCAACATTGTGTTAATAACGATTCAACCTTTTACCTGTTGCCATGGTAAATCCATTTTGAAGATGCTTGTTGATAACTGCGTATTTCATTTATGAAATGTGTTAGTTATAGATCAAAATCGCTTTCCTGAAAAGGAAACCTTTTGGAGGATGTTTACAACATCCTGACGATTTTGTATAACCGACAAACAAGGTTTGCGGGTTATTCGATCAATGTTTGGATTAATGCAAGCATAAGGTTCTTGGAACTGACGTTTTGAAATAATCATAATGGTTTATGATTTGAATCAAAACGAAATAATTCTTGTGTATATAAGGAGGTTAGTGGGAGCGCGCTGACAGTGAAATTCCCATAAAGCAATTGGTGAAAGCTTGGCTTTCATAGATATTCTTTCAATAGAAATTCTCCGTAGAATTCTGGGAGTAACAACCTTTATTCAAGGAATAAAGATCTACTGGGATAGATTTGGAGTTGTTAACACTCTCTGGGAAATTGTACATTTAAAATGTACTTGATTTGGTGTCTCATACGCTTCGAGCATATGGAGTCACAGGGTCAATCCAAGTGACAGTCACTGGATTGAAGTTAAGAACATCTGTTAGTATCTCAGAGAACTAAAGATGATATCTTAAACTATGGAGAAGGAGAACTTGAAGTGACTGGGATCACTGCTGCTGCAAGTTTCCAAACGATTAAATAATACGGTACTATTAAGTTTGAACACTGGGACAGTGAGCTGGAAATATTCCGAGCAAGATAACTGTTGCCGAATAAACAACAAATGCGGATTATTGCTGCAGCTGAGGCAGCAAAAAGCCATTTGGATCGAAAATAAATCTAATTAGATTAGATATAGTTCTGTTAGCAGCTGAGCTAGGCGTCAGCAAAGGCTAAGGAATTGAAGGTCTCATCGACGATCCAGATATATACTTCTATATCATCTGATTCGTTCGGATCATACATCGTGGCGATGTGATGATCGTATAAATCGTGTCAACGACGATTATCAACAACAATCCGCTGACGAAAACTTTCCTCAGCAATTTGATCGAACCGTACATAGTTCGGGTGTGGGACACTTGAGTGACTGGCTATGTGCCAAGTGGGAGATTGTTTGACAAAATGACCCATAGCGTCACTATTTGCACAGATCATTGTGTTGTTGTAGCAAATTAACTATGTGACAAGGAAATTGCACTCTCATCATTTGTGATTAGATCACCATAGATATATAAATGAAGAGAGGTCCCTATGATTAGTTCCTGGATTGAGAATGATATGAGACAGTATCAGTCCCCGAAGGATTAATCATTAAATATCCCTAGCCGGAGTATTATCGAGACTGGACATCGATAATGCAGAATAGGCTAGTATTGCACTTGTGTGCGTTGTGAGGGCACAACGACATAGTTCTCATATATATAAGTATCGGATACTTATGCAAGTGCGATAGGAGGTCGTGTTTCACGATAGTACGGGAAACACTTCGTTCTGGATAGACCCTCTCTCGGAATCCCATTGGTATTATGACTATGTGTCTATGGGAGGCCGAAATCAGGTATGTGTGTATAGTCTTAACCTGAGACTTACATCGCTAATACTTACGATAATCGATAGACTTTGGTCTTGGTGGTACAGGGCTTTAACCGGTTCTGCGTACACCACTTCTGGTTTATCAGAGAGTCGTAGTGTATTGGGTGTGATGTCGAGACGGAAGTATCACTTCAGTCATAGTGAAGATGATGTCACGCAGGATACGGTACTAGTGCTCTTGAGTGATGCGCATCCAATCGGGATATTGTGACCAAGTCATGAATCCGATTATAGAGACTATGTTACCAGACATCCGATATGTGTTTCGGACGGGGCAGACACTTATCCAGCCCCAGCCCTAGCACGTGACTATCCGATACTGGGCCGATATGCACAATACAATGGTATACTACGCTTGATACAGATCTTAATATTCTTAAATGGATATGTCCGGAGAATTGGGTAGACTTGGTGCTTTGCTAGGAGTCGACCTTGTCTCGTAAATCGGTAGAACGTAGTACTTGGTACGTACGTGATTCGGATACTCCGACGACCGTATTTACTGCAAACTTATCCGAGGATCTCATGGGTCGCTTCCCGATAATCCACCGATGACGCATAACTCGCACTCTTAAATAATCTGGGATTATATAGAAGAGAGAGAGAAAATTAATCTAGGATTAATTATGGAGATTTTTATCTAGGATAAATATCGTCTAGAGAGAGATAAAGATTAATTTGGAATTATCGATGAATTAATATATTCGATATATTAAACGAATAGATTTCGACGCGGAATTAAATTAGATTTTAATTCGGGTGATAGAATTAATTTAGAATTAATTCGTTAGCGACGAGAATAGTGAATTCGCTAGGCGTAATCATTTAATTACGACGCAACGGAAAGATCGTTAATTTGGAATTAACGAACTCGAGCCCGAGTGTGATTGCGAGCGCATTCGTATTTCGAATTCGAGTGCGGCGACGCAAGTCACATCAAGCTTCAAATCATTAGTCGCATCAAGCGTCAAATCACTTGTCACTTTGAGTGATGTGAAATGACAACATGTCACTTTATTAAAGTAGATGTGACTTGATGGACTTGTGATGGACTTTTGACTTTAGAGTGTGGAACACTCAAAGTCATTACAATTGATTTAATTTGTTTTTTGAAAGCAAATTAAATGGTAAAAACATTTATTATTTTTTTGGAAAATATATAACAATGTTTACCACTTTTGTAATAACTTAACAACATTTTTCTCTCTCATTCTCTCCTTCAAGCTCCCGCCCAAGGGGCATTTTTCACTGGTTTTTGAAGCCAAAAACGTGAGCAAGGGAAGCCAAGTTTGGGTTTTTGGGCAAAAACCGCAAGTGCTAGCACACTACGAGGCTTGCGAAGGTGGTAGGGAGGTTCACCCATGAGCCGGGATCCGTCCGAAGAATCTAGGAGCTCCGTTTCTCAGCTCAAAATTCTGATTTGGAGGGCAGTGGACTGCACCAGTGGGCGTGACCAAGGCAGTGGGGTTTTGGCTTCATTCGTCTTCAAATCGACTCAACCGATCGATGTGAGTATTCCGCTATCTCCGTTGGTGTGTTCACACATGTATTTCATGTCTTGTTTGATCTTGGGACCTAGATAATAACCAACAGGAACTTTATTTAAGGATACACAACTTATAGTGACGCTTCCCAATGTCAATTACAAACTACGTTTTAACTGCGCACTACATTGTAAATCCTAGGGTCTTTGTCTAATATACACGTATCACTAAATCAGATTTAGTTTCAATATAATCATAATTAGATATCTAATCGTAATTAGATCGAATATGTATATAAAAGACAAGAGGTGCTACAATTAAATAAGTAATATTATGTAAACAAGCATTGATCGTATTCATGAATCTGACATAAATATGATCCAGATTGGCACTCCGAGCACCAACCCTAACAGAAACTACGAATCTCCGTTACGCTTTTTGGTCGATGCCAATCTTGAATAGCCTCAATCTTATAAGAATCTACTCCAATTCCTTCCTTGGGCACCACTTGCCCCAAAAATACCACACTAGTCAACCAAAATTCACATTTCGAGTACTTAGCGTATAACTTTTGTTCCCTCAGTGTCTGCAGCACCTGGTGCAAATGCTCCACATGCTCTTGCTCATTACGTGAATAAACCATGATATCATCTATAAAGACTATCATGAATCGGTCTAGGAAAGGTCTAAACAACCTGTTCATCAAATCCATAAATATTGCAGGGTCATTGGTTAAACCAAATGACATTACTAAAAACTCGTCATAAAATCCATATATACTGCAGGGTCATTGGTTCGAAAAGCCGTCTTTCGGACATCACTCTCTCTAATCTCCAATTGATGATTGCCCGATCGCAGGTCGATTTTTGAGAAACACTGCGCCCCCTGCAACTGATCAAATAGATCATCAATCCTTGGCAGTGGATATTTGTTCTTGATCGTCACCTTATTCAGTTGCCGATAATCTATGCATAGTCACAATATCCCATCATTCTTCCTCACAAACAACACCAGAGCACCCCACGAGGACACGCTGGGGCGAATAAAGCCTTTATCCAGCAAGTCTTGTAAATGCACCTTCAACTCTCTAAGTTCTGCATAGGTCATTTTCTATGGAGGAATCGATATAGGCTGGGTTCCTGGTATGATGTCTATACAAACTCAATCTCCATATCCCGAGGTAATCCTGGCAACTCATCTGGGAACACATCAGGATACTCCCTCACCACTGGGATTTGCTCAAGATCTAAATTTCCCACTATGATATCCGTTACATATGCTAAGTAACCTATATTTCTCTTCTGAAGTAGCTTAAATGCCTGCATAGCTGATATCAAATTGTGAGGCACTACAATTCTATGCCCCTGATAGACTTTCACCAGTCTATCAGGAACATGTAGCATAACAGCCTTCTCCCAACAATCAAGTATTGCATGGTGTTTAGCTAGCCAATCCATCCCCAGAATGACATCGAAGCTCAATATACCCAACACTAATAAATCGGCATAGGAAATGTACCCGTCAATGTCTAAAGTACACTGCCTCATAGCTTTCGTAGATTCTAAGGGATCTCCTAATGGTGTAACTATAATAATAGGGAAGTCTAATGGCTCGATGTCCCTACTCGTCTAAATCATAAAAAACGATGCCAAAAAAGAATGTGTAGCACCAGAATCAAATAACACCATTGCTTGTACAGAATCAATCAGCAATGTACCTGTGACAACCGCATTGGATGCTTGCACCTCCTGGGGGTGAGGGTATATACCATGCCCTGAACTTTGCTGGAGGAAGCATGTCCTCGATCACCAACTGATTTCCTCATTCCTCCTATTGTATGTCCCCTACTCATTGGCCTCTGCTCTCCTCCTCCTACACTTCTATTAGGTTGTGGCTGAGATGTAGATAGGGCGGCACTGAAAGATGGCAACTGCTCTGCTGGTACCAGACAGTCCATCTTCAAATGACCCATTTTCCCACACCGAAAACAACCTCTACTCCAAGATCCACAAGTCCCGATATGAGCTCGTCCACAAATGGAACATTATGGTAGGGTTCGCTCAGGCTGGGCTACTGAGGGAAAGGAAACTGCACGAGAGGCAACATTCTGAACTGAGCCCATGTCTCTACGTGTCGTAGGCAGAGGTGACATCTGCTGCTGTATACTAGGGCCACTATGTTGTGGCCTAGTCATTGTTGGGGTCAAATCAGGGAGGCGTAGCGGAAGGAGCGCTGTTCGGGCGAAATCGTAGTTTAAAATTTTTAAACTTACGAATAAATTATTTAACATCCAATATTAATAATTCATTCATATTTTACCTAAACTTATTTATTCGATATCATATAATGACATAAAAAATATAGAAACATCGCGAAACTTTTGCGAAAACGTTTTTCTACAAAATAGCATAAAACGCGTTTCCGGCCGAATCGACTGACTAATGCCCATGGGGACTGCCCAAGTCAGACCCCAAAACATTTGGACAGTTCGTGGGCTGCCCGAAGAGTGCCCAGTTCACTGTTTGGGCAGCCGTTACCCGGTAGCGCCGTTTTTCGCCGTTTTCGCATATTTTCACTCCGAAACAATTTCCGATAAATATTTTTCTTGGGAAATTAATATAAACTAATTTATTATAATTACTCAATAAATAAAAACTGAATTTTTTATATGAAAAATCAGATTTATCATTAATTGCTTTGAGACCCCCAATAATTTGCAAATTAATCATTTTGGTCCTTAAATATTCAAATACATATTTAATTGATTCCAAATCAATCCCAAAATAATTTATACAATTTGAAACATAATCCAGGAAATTTTCCAGAAATTCGAAACTGTCCAGTAATTTTCCAGAATTACGAAAACAGCCCAGATTTTCTATTAACTGCAATTTGGCCCAATTTGTTCAAAACACATCAAGATCAAATCCAATCAATCCCAAATTTGACATACATCAAATTATAACATATATATGAAACGCTCCAAAATTTGAGTGGGTTAAGAACCCTAATTTCATAAATTACTCAAATTGGGCAATTTACATTAAATTGATAAAATTCAATACTTTAATCTTCAAATTACCACACCAATTAAATCTCACCGTCATCAAATTAATTAAGAAAAATTCTAGGCTAATTATGAATGGCCAATTAACTCTAGAATGACAACTTTAATTTTCTAATTAATTTATTAAGCTTAATTACATTAATAAGAAAATAAATTAATTATACATGCAAACATCTTTCCAACAAGTCTCAAACCAATTTAATTACATACTTAAAGGGTAGAAAAAAATTCTAAGCAACACATGTTGAATCTTAGAAACATGGAAACATTTTTCTAGTTGAAGAAAGTTGGAAAATACTTACAAAATCAAAATTTCCATAAGCGTTGTCCTCTATTCTTCAAGCTTTTTCTCTCAAACCCTTTTGTAATTTTATTTGGTAACTTGTGTTCACTTTGAAAAACAAAACAAAAATTTCTTATGTATTTTTTTTCAACATTGCCGTGAATATAGAAAAAAAATTGGATAAAGAAATTTTACAATTTGTTTTACTTTAATTGGTACACATTTTACTTAATAACAAGATAACATTTATCTAATACTAAAGTAAACTTAAATGTGTTCCAATGGAAACATGCCATTTTCAAACTTTAATAAAGTAAATCATGTCATAAGATATTTGTTACTTTAATTATTTTAATCATATAGCATTTATATAATTAAATAATTAAATACAAATATCTTAAATATATGTATTATATTTACATTAAATATTTCAAATAAATATATTAATGATATATGTCAAATATCACAATTTGATATTTAATTAATGTGTATTGAATAAAATCAAGTATTAAATAAAAATACACATTAATTCGAAAATGACGATTAGGTCCATTTTGCATGTATTTTCCGTTTAACCGTTAAACAAGTTATAAATAATCAGTATTATTCATAACAGTTGCCCTAGTGCTCTACGAGTATATTTCATTAGTGAGACACTCTAGATTCAGGCATATCCGTCACAAAATCCAATTTTGTGTCTATAATTCACCCACCCGTAAATTATGACGACCACATATAAACTCGTTGAATCATACAGGTCGAGTTCACTGCATACGTATAATCACTCTGTCACATGTATCCGGATTAGCCCAGAGATATAGATATAAACGTCAAATCTCTATAGGAATAATCTTGTTGACGTTTCTATTAGCAATCTTTAAATAACATTCGGAACTCACTTCCGAAGTATATTATGGCCATAGATTTAACAGATTACTAATCACATTTGGACTACCTATGCTCTGTACACAGAACTGACGGATCCTATCTTGATACACACAGGATATAATGAGCATGAGTCCACACCCAACGAACAGGCGGAGGTCTGATCTAAATAGATCGGTGACGTGACTGCCATCTAAGTGTGGATGATAACTTATATATCCACAGTGGTATCTCAAGTCAAAGAATAACTATGCTACTCAACCCGAGAAGATTCCTATTGACGTTGGTGTACCATCTATTAGGAAATCTTCAGTGAGTCGTTCAGTGTTTATCAAATAAACACCTACACATCTATACGAGTCTCCCAATACTCATGGTTCATTGGGATAAACCATCGGACCAAGTCCGATATACGACATTTACTGGTCTCGCGGATTTTACTAACTGACCCGTGTCAGTAAATCTTGACCAGGAACTGAATTTGAGGATATACAACTTATAGCGACACTTCCCAATGTCAATTACAAACTATGTTGTAACTGCGCACTATGTTGTAAATTATGGGGTCTTTGTCTAATATATATATACAAATCACTAAACCATATTTTGTTTCAATCTAATCAATCTAATCGAAATTAGATAGAATACGTATATAAAGACAAGAGGTGCTACCATTAAATTAGTAATATTATGGAAACATTTATTGCTCGAATTCATGAATCGGACATAAATATGATTCGGATTGGCGCTCTGAGCACGAACCCTAACAATTTCTCCCACTTTCTCAATTGCCAATCCATGGTATCATATACACATCCCAATGTGTATCATATACTCATGGCCCTCAAGAACTCACATAGCGCTCAAGAGGTAGGTAACAACAAGTAAGCCCATTATGACATATTGAGTTTGTCCAACAAACACAGTCATTTTCCTTAGTAAACATCATTCATATTCTTGTAGAAACTAAGTTCTACATCAATATGACTCATATGCTATATCAACATTGTGCTCCAGCTTCTAAATCCAAAATACTTTGTAGACAACCGCAAACACAAAACTAATAACAAACTTCTAATCTACGAGGTCATTTTTCAACTTAATAAGTCAATAATTCATAAGTTACAACTAATTCTACTCATACAGTAGAATCATCTGTGACACTCTCACTGCATGTTTTCTAACTCTTTATGACGTAGACTGTCTAACTGTTGGAGTTTCTAAGCCTCCCAAGATCATTAAACAAGCATGAAACAAGTGCGAATACAACGAGGGAGTTGCAGAATACTTACATCGAGCGGTTGAGCGATGCTAGAGGCAACAAAAATTATGTTTTCTGCCTTCTGGACCTCATGGCAGTGCAGTCCACTGTCCTCTAAGAATTCCGTTTTGGTGCTACTTGAACAAGCTCCAAGCTTCGTCAAATGATTCCAAGCTCTTGGGTGGACTTCCCTATCACCTTCGAATGTCTCTCGGAGTGCTAGCTCTCTTGATTTTTGCCACAAAAATCAAACACTTTGCTTCCCTATCTCCTCTTTGGCTCTCGGCAGTTCACTGCCAAACCAGAAGAAAAATGCCCTCTTGGGCGAGAATGAGAGATGAAAGAAAGAGATGAGAGAGAGTTGGAAAAATGTGTAATTGTTATATCATTTGGTAAACGAATTTCTAAAATCATATACACCATTTGCTTTCCAAAAGTCAAAGTAATTAAATAACAATATATTTCATTCAAGCTTTCAAAAAGCTTTCCAACAACTCCCATCTACTATTCACATCAATCAATCAATCAAGTGACAAGTTGTCACATCACTCAAAGTGACTAATGATATGACGCTTGATGCGACTAGTGATTTAACACTTGATTTGACTTGCGTGCCCCACTCGAATTCGAAATGCGAATGCGCTCGCAAACAATCCCGGGCACGGGTTCGCTAATTCCAAATTAACAAATTTTCCATTGCGATGTAATTAAATGATTACGCCTAGCGAAGTCACTATTCACATCGCTAACGAATTAATTCTAAATTAATTCGTTCACCCGAATTAAAATATAATTTTAATTCCGCGTCGAAATCCAATTTCGTTTAATATATCGAATATATTAATTAATCGATTAATTCCAAATTAATCGTTTTCTCTCTTTCATTGATATTTTATCCCAGATAAAATATCTCCGTAATTAATCCCAGATTAATTTTCTCTCTCATCATTAATTAATCCCAGATTAATAAAAGTACGAGTCATACGTCATCGGTGAATCTTCGGGAAGCGACCCATGAGATCCCCGGATATGTTGGCAGTAAATACGGTCGTCGGACTATCCGAACATGTAAGTACCAAGTACTACGTTTGTACCGATTTACAAGACAAGGTTGGCTTCTAGCAAAGTGTCATGCCTACCCAATTCTCCAGAAATATCCTTACAGGAATAAGGATCTATATCAGATGTAGTATACGTAGTATTGTGTATGTCGATCCAGTATCAGATGATCACGTGCTAGGCCTGGGGCTGGAATTGTGTCTGCCCCGTACGAAGCACATATCGGATGTCTGGTAACTAGTCTCTATAATCGGATAAACATGACCTTGTCATTTTATCCCAATGAGTGCAGTACATAAGAGTACTAGTACCGTATCCTACTACGGACCATCATCTCCATATGACTAAAGTGATACTTCCGTATTGACATCACACCCAACACACTACGATTCTCGATATACCAGAGAGGGCGTACACAGAAACCAGTTAAAGCCCTGGATGACCAAAACCAGAGTATATTGATTGTCGTAAGTATTAGCGGTGCAAGTCTCAGATTAAGACCAAATACACCTACTTGATTTTGGACTTCCATGGACACATAGTCATACTACCAATGGAATTCTGAGGGGGTCTATCTAGAGCGAAGCTGTTTCCCATACCATCGGTAAAACACAAGCTCCTATTACACTTGAATGAGCATCCTATACCCAAATATATTAGAACTATGTCGTTGTGCACTCACAACGCGCACAAGTGTAATACTAGTATTTTACGTATTTATCGATGTCAAATCTCGATAAAACTCTGACTAGGGATATTTAATGATTTATCCTTCGTGGATTGATACTGTCTCATATCATTCTCAATCCAGGAACTAATCATAAGGACCTCTCATCATTTATACATCTAGGTGATCTAATCACAAATGATAAGAGTGCAATCTCCCTTTGTCACATAGTTAATTGTACAACAACAACACCATGATCTGTACAAATAGTGACGCTATGGTCATAATTGTCCAACAATCTCCCACTTGGCCTATAGCCAGTCACTCGAGTGTCTTACACCCGAACTATGTACGGTTGGCTCAAACTGCTGAGAAATGCTTTCGTCAGCAGATTCGCATGATTATCATCTGATGCGTTTGATTCGATCATCACATTGCCACGATGTATGATCCGAACGAATCTGATGAATAGTCAAAGTATGTATCTGGATCGTTGATGAGACCATTAATTCTTTAGCCTGTGCTCAAGCCTAGCTCAGCTACTAACAGAATTATATCTATTCTAATTAGATTTGTTGTTGACCCAGAAGGTTTCTATTGATGCCTCAGCTGCAGCAATAACCCGCATTTGTTGTTTATTCGGTAACAGTATGTTGCTTGGAAGATTTCCAGCTCACTGTACCGTTATTCAAACTTATAGTACCGTTTAGCGACTTATAGTCATTTTTCCGGTTAGGAAACTTGCTACAGTGATCCCAGTCACTTCAAGTTCTCCATCTCCACAGATTAAGACAGCATCCTTAGTTCTCTAAGAAACTAACGGATGTTCTTAATATCAATCCAGTGACTATCACTCGGATTGGCCTGTTTGTGAATCTATATGCTCAAAGCGTATGAGACACCAGGTTACGTACATTTTTCAATGTACGACTTCTCAGAGAGTTTCAACAATTTTAAATCTTACCCAATAGATCTTTATTCCTAGAATAAAGGTTGTTTCTCCCAAGAATTCTTCGGAGAATTTCATATGAAAGCCAAGTTTTCACCGATTATTTTATGGGAATATCATTTCCAAGAAATGATGAAATGATGTATTATCATTATTTATAAGACATTAACTGTCAGTGCGCTCCCACTAACCCTCTTATATACACAAGAATCATTTCGTTTTGAATTAAATCATAAACTATTATGATTACATCAAAGCGGTAATTCCAAGAATCCAATGCTTGCTTCAATCCAAACATGGATCGAATAACTCGCAAACCTTGTTTGCTAGTTTAGGTACGACAAAAATGACAGAATGTTGTAAACATCCTCCAAAAGGTTTCCCTTTCAGGAAAGCGATTTTCCCGTTAAGCTGACATAAACGTATTTATTTCGATATCATATAACGACATAAATAATGTAGAAACATCGCAAAATTTTTGCGAAAATGTTTTTCTGCAGAATAGCATAAAACGCGTTTCCGACCGAACCGACCGACCAATGCCCATGGCGACTGCCCAGGTCAGCCCGCAAAACTTTTGGACAGTTCGTGGGCTGCCTGAACAGTGCCCAGTTCACTGTTTGGGAAGCTGTTACTGTACCCGATAACGCCGTTTTTCACCGTTGTTTTCGCATATTTTCACTCCGAAACAATTTTCGATAAATATTTTTCTTGGGCAATTAATATAAACTAATTTATTATAATTACTCAATAAATAAAAACTGAATTTTTTATCTGAAAAATCAGATTTATCATTAATTACTTTGAGACCCCAATACTTTGCAAATTAATCATTTTGGTCATTAAATATTCAAATACATATTTAATTGATTCCAAATCAATCCCAAAATAATTTATTCAATTTGCAACATAACCCATAAACTTTTTAAAAAATCGAACCTGCCCAGTAATTTTCCAGAATTACGAAACAACCCAGATTTTCTATTAATTGCAATTTTGGCCCAATTTGTTCAAAACACATCAAGATCAAATCCAATCAATCCCAAATTTGACATCCATAAAATTATAACATATATATAAAAAAGCTCCAAAATTTGAGTGGGTTATGAACCCTAATTTCATAAATTACTCAAATTGGGCAATTTACATTAAATTGATAAAATTCAATACTTTAATCTTCAAATTACCACACCAATTAAATATCACCATCATGAAATTAATCAAGAAAAAATATAGGCTAATTATGAATGTCTAATTAACTCTAGAATGGAAACTTTAATTTTCTAATTATTTTATTAAGTAATTACATTAATAAGCAAATAAATTAATTATAGATGCAAACATCTTTCCAAAAAGTCTCAAACCAATTTAATTACATACTTAAAGAATAGAGAAAATTCTAAGCAACACATGTTGAAGCTTAGAAACATGGAAATATTTTTCCAGTTGAAGAAAGTTGGAAAATACTTACAAAATCAAAATTTCCATAAGCTTTTTCCTTTATTCTTCAAGCTTTTTCTCTTAAACCCTTTTTTTAATTTATTTGGTAACTTGTGTTCACTTTGAAAAACAAAAAAAAAAATTTCTATGTATTTTTTTTCAACATTGCCGTGAATATAGAAAAGAAAATTGGATAAAGAAATTTTACAATTTGTTTTACTTTAATTGGTACGCATTTACTTAATAACAAAATAACATTTATCTAATACTAAAGTAAACTGAAATGTGTTCCAATGAAAACATGCCATTTCAAACTTTAATAAGTAAATCATGTCATAAGATATTTGTTACTTTAGTTATTTTAATCATATAACATTTATATAATTAAATAATTAAATACAAATATCTTAAATATATGTATTATATTTACATTAAATATTTCAAATAAATATATTAAATATATGTCAAATATCACAATTTGATATTTAATTAATGTGTATTTAATAAAATCAAGTATTAAATAAAAATACACATTAATTCGAAAATGATGATTAGGTCCCTTTTGCATGTATTTTCCGTTTAACCGTTAAACGAGTTATAAATAATCAGTATTATTCATAACAGTTACCCTAGTGCTCTACGAGTATTTCATTAGTGAGACACTCTAGATTCAGGCATATCCGTCACAAAATCTAATTTCGTGTCCATAATTCACCCACCCGTAAATTATGACGACCACAGATAAACTCGTTGAATCATACAAGTCGAGGTCACTGCATGCATACGTATAATAACTCTGTCACATGTATCCAGATTATCCCAGAGATATAGATATAAACGTCAAATCTCTATAAGAATAATCTTGTCGACGTCTCTATTAGCAATCTTAAAATAACATTCGGAACTCACTTCCGAAGTATACTATGGCCATAGATTTAACAGATTACTAATAACATTTGGACTACCTATGATCTGTACACAGAACTGACGGATCCTATCTTGATACACACAGGATATAATGAGCATGAGTCCACACCCAACGAACAGACGGAGGTCTGATTTAAATAGATCGGTGACG
This sequence comes from Zanthoxylum bungeanum, assembly GCA_019454045.1. NCBI lineage: Eukaryota > Viridiplantae > Streptophyta > Magnoliopsida > Sapindales > Rutaceae > Zanthoxylum > Zanthoxylum bungeanum. Next base: position 40,623 of record SKCR01033616.1, on the reverse strand, counting down.
TGACTGCCATCTAAGTGTGGAGGATAACTCATATATCCACAGTGGTATCTCAAGTCAAAGAATCACTATGCTACTCAACCCGAGAAGATTCCTATTGACATTGGTGTACCATCTATTAGGAAATCTTTAGTGAGTCGTTCAGTGTTTATTAAATAAACACTTACACATCTATACGAGTCTCCCACGACTCATGGTTCATTGGTATAACCATCGGACCAAGTCTGATAACGACATGTACTGGTCTCGCGGATTTTACTAACTGACCCGTGTCAGTAAATCTTGACCAGGAACTAAATTTGAGGATATACAACTTATAGCGACACTTCCCAATGTCAATTACAAACTATGTTGTAACTGCGCACTACGTTGTAAATCCTGGGGTCTTTGTCATATATATATACATATCACTAAACCAGATTTAGTTTCAATCTAATAAATCTAATCGAAATTATATCGAATATGTATATAAAAGACAAGAGGTGCTACCATTAAATTAGTAATATTATGGAAAACTATATTGCTTGTATTCATGAATCAGACATAAATACGATCCAGATTGGCGCTCTGAGCACCAACCCTAACAGTCATCTCCTCTGATCTAGATTTCTTTCGAGACTCCCTCTCTGTTTGTCTCTCTCTAACCCGTGCTTCAAACCGCAAGGCATCATCTAATACTTGGATATAGGTAGTGGTCTATGTGAAATAAATGGAGCAGAATAAATAGTCTCGAAGGCCATTCACAAACCTCTTCACATTCATTTCCTCTGTACTGATTAGATATGGAGCATAGTAAGACAATCGTGTAAACCATATGTCATACTCAGAAACTGCCATCTGCTCGCCCTGTACAAGCTGTTCAAACTCTCGGCTCTGGCATCCCTGATACTATGTGGTAAAAATATAGACAGAAAGACCGTATTGAACTCAACCCATGTCAGAGGAAGAGCATCTCATCGCCGACCATCCCGAATGGACATAAACTATGTATTGGCGACATCTCTAAGTTGAAAACTGACTAACTCCACCGCTCTCTCCGAAGAACACCCCAAAGCTATACATATCCGGTCTGATTCCTCAATGAAACAATAAGGATCAGGGGAGGTCTCTATTCCCGGGAACGTGGGAGGATGAAGCTTCCGGAAATTATGTAAAGATGTCAATAGTTCTTGTCGTTGCATAACCTGAACCGTTACTGGAGGTGGTTCATAGGGCATAACAGAAGGTCCGGCTCGGTATATAGTAGGGTCTGGTATGTTTGGAGGAACTACTGTTTGGTGAGCCATAGGTACTCCCACTGGTGGTGGTGGAATATGAATTGTGGGTTCTACAACTCTCGGCTCTGGGCCTGGTGGGTGCGGCTGACGAGTAATCAACTAGGCTAAAGTTGCTACTGACTGTTGAATCTGCTATAAACCTGCAACTACCGGGTCATTAGGCTGAACTACTGGCGTAACTCTACTTTCCCCCACAACACTCTCATGCACATACTCCACTCCATGCTCCCTATCTGGCTCAAGGGGAGGTGCTTCTGATCTCTGATCCGGATCTATGCCCTACCACGTCTAGGTCTACCCCTGACTCTGGTTCTTCCCTTGGGTGGCATGGAATATAAGAAATTAAGAAAGAAAATGATCAATCACATGTAAAAGAATTATAAGTAATTATCATGAGACATGCATCGAGACAAGGTTACTAGAGTAAACAACCACTATATATAGTAGTATCCTGGGATACCACATATGCAAGCCACTACTACTCCCTTACTGCAGTCACTGACTCCCTAAACCATGCTCCGATATCATCTTTGTTATATCCCCAAATACGAGAATGTTACCGGAAAACAACAGATCCCATTGTCGCCTAAACCTCTAACTCATGCACTATGACACTTGCTCTTATCTTAATGTTATGCAATGTTTTACTCAATCACACATGCAACTTAAATAACTTAAATGTAAGATCATGAAATCAAATATGTGCATATATACATGTCTAAGAGCGTATAAAGTATATATAGTATATGTATATCATCAAATACATGTCTATGATAAGACAAAATGACATCCTATAGAACTATATTCTATATGAATATAGATCTGGAAAAGTGGACCCCGTGACTAGTGACTGCAGCATAACACTTGTCCTCGATCAGGGTCTCCAAAAGAAGCACATGGCTCACCAAAAGATGAATCCTGCAAAAGAACTGGGGAAGTGGTTAGGGGTGAGTATTGAGGATCTCAGTGAGTGGAGCTACAAAATAAGAAACTGAATCAGTATATCTGGGTAAAATCAATCATTCTTCAAATTCTTTTGAAAACTTTGTTTGAAAACTGGTTCTTTTCTTTAAAGCTGAGAAAAAGTCTTTTCTAAAAACTTTATATGAAGAAAATCTCTGGTACTGTGGAAAAACTCGACGCATGAAGGCGTTACGTATCGCCGTCCCCCTATACGGCTAACTAGTAGACTTGGGGCGTTACGTATCACCGTCCCCCAAGCCACTGAACTAGAGTCGGTAGTGCTAATCCATGCTACTACCTGACCCTGAAACTAGGGTCTAGGAGCGTTACGTATCGCCGTCCCCTATCTCTGAACTACGTGTGTACACGGTCTCTGTCCGTCAATTCCATAAGTAAGAGCTGAGGTGGGTTTTACCCCATGCCTCGAAAAACAACATAAAGCTCATGATGTTAAATCTTAAGGCTTTCAAAACAATCTTACGTAAGAAGTAACTAAGAATTCAATAAAACTAGTGCCATAAAGCTTTAAAAATAAGTCTTGAAAAATATCTTAATCAAAACAAATAATATAAAATCCATTTATAAAAAGAATCTCCACTCACAGATTTGAAGTCCCGTCAAGTTCCATTCACGTCGTTGGGGGCGAATGCGGCTCCTGATGAGTATCTATATGGAATACACTGAGTTAGAATCATAAGTTATAAGATACGGTTCGAAATCAAATTAAGTTCCTTAACCTAGTTGGATTACTCCCTTAGAACATTTTCTATTCCTTAAATGAAATGTAAAATAAAATTCAGACCCTTAGTTACGCGTCGCAACTTCTGAAAAAATTCTGATTTTTTGGTTCACGTCGTGACGCCGGTCCCATCTGCATCGCGATGCGCCCGAGTTAATCAAATGGATGCCTCTACCTCGTTTGCATCACGACGCGAGCATGGGGCGTCGCGACGTGACACCGTTTCCAGGGCAGATTTTCATTCCTTCAATGATTAATTCCAAACCTTACTACATATCCAACACAAGCAAATATAATCTTCTAATATCATTATATCAAATTTTCAACATCTCACCACCCTCCAAAACTCCGCATCTTTACGTAATGTTCTCACTAGAATTGAAAACTAATAGTTCCCCAAATGTGATTTTTCTAATATCAACACCCACCAATAATCACAATACAAGCCATCAACAACATATTACCAACACCCAAACTTCAAAAACTCATAACTTAATATTTGGGTCAAAAGCTTCTTACCTCAATTTAATCTTCTTTCTTCCTTAACAATGCTTGTTGATCCCATTCTTCTTTCTTCTTGAGTTTAATTTGATGGACTATCCTTGATAAGCTTTAATTCTTGCTAAGAAAATGTAACTTTCTCTCTTTCTCTCCTCTCCCTCTAACTCACGTTTGTGCCAAAGAACATGGAAGCATTTTCCTCTATTCTTTCAAATACTTAACCAATTTCTAGAAAAAAAACTAGGTAATTCCATTTGTTGGGCCTTGGTTTTATTTTCATTAATTCTATTTTTAAATTTATTGTTGGGCCTTAAAAAAACAAAACAAGACAAAGGAAAGTTGGACTTTAAATTAGGTAGGTGTTCGTTGTCTCTAAGTCGGTCCCGGAAATTATTTACTAATCCAGAAAGGAAAATCCCAAGCGTCCCTAGACGAACAAAAATATTTGGGGTCGTTACATAAATTTAACGTCTTCAGCCAGACATGACTGAAGATCATCCTTTAATGAGGCTTCAATGTTGTTTTAGACGTCCGAGAGAGGGCAATCCAATGTTTGTTGCTTTTCCATTACCTTTTCCAAAAGTTAGGTGGCAAAAATGATTTTGTTAGACTCAGTGTCCGCGCCACCTTCTTAAATTTTATAGCTCCGTAGGTTCCTAAAAGAAAAGAAAATGAAATATGAGGTATCGCATGGTGCTTGAATTTGAATGGTTGTGCCATTCTATCAATCTTTTGGGCGGTGTCCTCGATATATAATCCCCAATACTGTGATGTCTCAACTGGTGTCATTACACTCCCACATTCGCTCTTGTATTTGCCATGGATCATGTTCCATCATTTCTTCATATATGTATTTTAACATTTTTGCATTCAGCTATTCATCTCACATCCGCGTAATGCATGTTCCATAAGTGTCAACCTGAGGAGGTAAAGATATGTCTGTTTGTAGGCCTTCATCCTCTGTGGTTAGTATGAACAGTTCGAGTAACTCTTCTGCTTGTTTCTCCTCACAAATACAATTAGCGACCACACAATTATCCATATAAAATTGAGATTCTGTTTGTTCGGCCTCTTGAACTGATACCTCTGACTCTTAATACTGCTCAGCCTATTCTTCTGTTAAGGTGTCATTGTGAAATCTTTAGTACTCGAAGGCTTCATCAGTGTCATCTCAAATTACTCATTGAGATATGTAATTTAGGTTATTGGTTAATTGTTCTATTTGATCTGTCAGCCTCTGTATGGATTCCGCTTGATTCTAAAAGTGTACATCGAATTTTACTTCCCGTTTTTCGAGCATATCCATCAACTGTTCTATCTCTGATGGTTCTGGTTCTTGATGAAGGTCATAAAATGATGGTGGATAAGATGGAGAATAAGATTTAGTGAAATATGTGGATTTTGTGTATGAAGGTCCCTAATAACTCTGCCACCCCGAATTGTAGTTGAACGTGCAATAATCACTAAGGTGGTCACCATCGCATACCTCACATCTTATTATTCTGCTTTGAAATGGTTGAGCATATGTTGTGTTATTTCTCTCTAACATCCACAAATAATTGTTGGGCTGGACAACAAGCCTTAGAAAATCGGACCGCGTCTCTCTGATATAGGGTATATCTTCACATCTTAAAGCTTGTAATGCTTCCATCACCCAATAATGATCCATTTTCAACCACATGAATAATAAAAGAAACAAATAAAAATTGAAAAATAAAAAATAAAGAAAATTATATACAAGTAAATTAAATAGCTTCAAAATTAATAACGCAAGAAAAATAAGTCCCCGACAATGGCGCCAAAAACTTGATAGGGTGAAATCACACACGTTACGCAAGCGCACATATCGCTCAAGTAGTATAAAAATATGTATCCCACGAGGACTTAATTTCTACAATATTAATTATTGATGTTATTTATTTACATGAATCTAATTGAGGTAAGAAGGGATTATTCGTTGGTTGAAGTTGGATTTAATTAAAATAAATAAATAAAAATAAAAAATAAAACAAAGGAAATCAATAATAAGAAAACATCTAAGGTTGTGAATCCGCCCAATATTATTCTAATGATGAATTGATTCTCCTATACGTGTGTAATATATTAATTGTTAACTTGGAACATGAAGATATGCATAAGCCTCTTCCGAGGGTCGAATGCAAACACCCAAAGTAACTGAATTAACTATATTCCTATGTTAACTAAGTTACCTGAATTCATTAAGGTCAAGTTCCAATTATGGCTACCCATGCCCGATAGGTATATTCCTATCCTGTAAGAAAATCCCTAAGGTGAGATCGTGTGCTATTGAATCTAAGGCTGAAACCCAAAATCTATTTTCCAAGTTCATTTTAAGTTTACCACATCAATCTTATTGGTGATCATGCAACAAGAAGCATTAAGGTCAAGACTCAATAAACAAGCCAACGTACCACACATAATATAAGTAGATCAATTATTAAACTCATGAATATTGTGCTTCATCACTTCCCTAGATTAAAAATCAAATACTAGGGTTGGGGGATCCACCTTTAATATTTCAAATGTAGAAATCTCACTTTATTTTAATATAAAAATTGTCAAGGTTACCCGATTAACTAAGTTAAATCAGCCATAAAGGCGGTGTTATTATTTGTCCATAAACTAGCCATATAGGCGGAAATCATCTGTCACTTAAAGACCGACCATATAGGCGATGTCATATTATGTCAAATAAATAAAACCAGACCATGTTGGCGGTATCAACATTAATCCATATTATTAAACTACAATTTCTATATTATAAAATAAGTGAGATTAACCTAGATTATAATATTATAAGTTTCACCATTCCCCAGTGGAAATTAATTAATAAACATAAAAGAAAGTAAAAACACACAAACTATTATGACTAAAAATAAAAATACATAATTAAAATACAGAAAATAAAACACACAAGATACAATCCTCAAGTTCCTTAATAGAAAGTTGAAGGAAAGTATGAAATTTACAAATGAAATGGCTTGGTATTTATAGGCAAAGAAAAGGCTTCCACTAATTTCTCCACCAAACATGGCACCAAACACTCCACCAAATCCTCATGTTTGGTGGAAGTTTGACAATTGTAAATGACTTTAATAATTACACATAACACATTTTGGAATTTTTATCAATTTCGGTCTTGAAAACTTCAGAATTCGAAATTCTTATGAACATCAAAGTTGTAGATCTTTGAGTCTTCTGTCATATGAAACTTGAATCACCTCAATCGGATATCGGAGTAAAAATTTATGCCAAAAATATGAAAATTACGCAAAGTTGAAATTTCCGAAATTGTACTTCGTTAGAACGTCATTTCTATAGGAAACGCTTTCCTTGCGCAGTGGAAATTGTTTAGGCACACGGATCGGACTTGAAAAATATTTCTGCTCTTCCTTTTCAACTGTCGAATGGAACCAGCAGGTGCACTGAAATTTTGCTACTGTTTTTGATAAAATTTCAACCCCAAATCAGCCTAGGAATTGTCCCTGAACAGCCTCAAACAGCCCCACAAAAACTGCATTGTTTTGCACCCAATATGCGTCCAATGCATTGCAGAAGCTCCTGAATTGCATGGGCTTAGACTATGTTTTGGTTCTGATTTTTAACTTGAAAATAACCCCAACACAGCTCTAAAATATTACAAAATATTCCCAAAAAAACTGGATTAAAAAGAAACCAAATCGAGTTCCATTTCACCAAGTAAAGAGGTGGCAGTGAGTAAATCAAAACCTCACTACCGTGTGCTTGTAAGAATAAGATGAAGATGGATTTTTTCGACAGCACAAGTCTTACGAGCTATGTCTCGTTATCAACGGAAACTTGTGTGGGCAAGACTCACAAAAACAATCCCTAAACTATTTAGAGATAAAGTCACACAACAATATTTGTTCTTTTGATTTTTTGTTTTTCTTATGTTCTTTTTCTTTTCTCAACAATTGAGAGGATTTGGAGAAGAAAAAGATGTTAGGGTTGGTGCTCAGAGTGTGAATCCGGATCGTATTCATGTCTGATTCATGAATACGAACAATTTTCTTTTCCATAATATTACTTATTTATGATAATACTTCTTGCTTTTATATACATATTCGATCTAATTACGATTAGATTGAAACTAAATAGGAATTTAGTGATATGTATATATTAGACAAATACCCGATAATATATAATGCAGTGCACTGTTACAAAGTAGTTTGTAATTGACATTGGGAATTTTCACTACTAGAAGTATATTATCAAATAAAGTTCCTGGTCAAGATTTACTAACACGGGTCGGTTAGTAAAATCCGATGAGACCAGTACATATTGTATATCGAGACTTGGTCTGATGGTTTATCCAATGAACCATGAGTCTGAGGAGACTCGTATAGACATGTAGGTAATTATACTGGATAAACACTGAACGACACATCGAAGATTTCCTAATAGATGGTACACCAACGTCAATAGGAATCTTCTCAGGTTAAGTGAGCATAGTGGTCATTTGACTTGAGATACCACTGTGGATGTATGATGTATCCTCCACACTTTGATGGCAGTCACGTTACTGTTGGACTGTTATGACCCAAAGCGTCACTATTTGTGATTAGATCACCAAGATGTATAAATGATAGGAGGTCCTTATGATTAGTTACTGGATTGAGATGATATGAGACAATATCAATCCACAAAGGTTTAATCATTAAATATTCCTAGTCAGAGTATTATCGAGATTGGACATCGATAATGCGCAAAAGACTAGTATTACACTTGTGCGCGTTGTGAGGGCATAACGACATAGTTCTCATATATTTGGGTATAGGATACTCATGCAAGTGTAGTAGGAGGTTGTGTTTTATCGATGGTACGGGAAACAGCTTCGCTCTGGATAGACCCCTCGAAATTCCATTGGTTGTATGACTATGTATCTATGGAAGTCCGAAATCAGGGTAGGGGTATTTGGTCTTAACCTGAGACTTGCACCGCTAATACTTGCGACAATCAATGTACTTTGGTTTTAGGTCGTCCAGGGCTTTAACAGGTTCTGTGTACGCCTCTTCTGGGTATATTGAGAATCGTAGTGTGTTGGGTGTGATGTCGAGACGGAAGTATCACTCCAGTCATAGTAGAGATGATGGTCACGTAGGATACGGAATTGGTTCTCTTATATGTTGCAACTATCGGGATATTATGACTAGGTCATGTTTATCCAATTATAGAGACTAGTTACCAGAGATCTGATATGTGATTCGTACGGGGCAGACATATTTCCAGCCCCAGGCCTTGCACGTGACATCCGATACTGGATCGAAATACGCAATACTATGTATACTACGCCTGATATGGATCACATATTCCTGTAAGGATATTTCTGGAGAATTGGGTAGGCATGGCATTTTGCTAGAAGCCAACCTTGTCTTGTAAATCGGTACAAACGTAGTACTGGGTACTTAAGTGTTCGGATAGTACGACGATCGGATTTACTGTCAACATATCCGGGGATCTCATGGGTCGCTTCCCGAAGATTCACCGATGACGTATGACTCGCACTTTATTTAATCTGGGATTAATTAGAAATGAGAGAGAGAATTAATCTGGGATTAATTGCGGAGATATTTTATCTGGGATAAAATATTAATTAAAAGAGAGAGAACGATTAATTTGGAATTAATCGATAAAATTAATATATTCGATATATTAAACGAAATTGGATTTCTACGCGGAATTAAAATCGGATTTTAATTTGGGCGAACGAGTTAATTTAGAATTAATTCGTAAGCGATGTGAATAGTAATTTTACTAGGCATAATTATTTAATTAAATTATATTTAATTACGTCGTAACGGAAAATTCGTTAATTTAGAATTAGCGAACCCGAGCCCGGGAGTGTTTACGTGCCCACTCGTATTCAGAATCGAGTGGGGCCCATATGTCACATCAAATGTCACATCACATGTCACCTTTAGTTGCTTTTGGTTGATATGTTTTGGTGGAGTTGGTGGAAGCTTGTTTAACACTCCAAAGTCAAAGATTGAAAGACTTTTACCAAATCAACTTTTGGTATATCTTTCTTTTGTTTTTTGAAAACAAACACACAACTTTATTCTATCTCTTTTGGGCGAATTTGGCAAGCCAAATACTCTCTCAATTTTTCTTCTTCTTCACCGAAACTTGAAGGAAGAATTTGAAGAATTTTTGTTGCATTAATTCTCAAAGTGCTAGCACACCTTTTGAGTCTTGCGAAGGTGATAGGGAAACCAACTTATGAGCATGGAATTTCATTACAAAGCTTGGAGCTTGCATGGAGGACCATTGCCGACTCTTGGAGACCAAAACCAGTGGACTGCCGAGCCTTGGAGGAGGAGAAAAAGATTTTTATTCTTCGACGCATCACTCAACCGCTTGATGTAAGTATTCCGCAACTTCTTCGATGTATTCGCATACATGTTTCTTGCTTGTTATTCGATCCTTGGGATCGTAGACACTCCAACAATGGTATCAGATCGAGTTAAAAACATGAAACTTGATTTAGGGTTAAAATTGGGTAAATTGTATTTGAGCATGATTTGATGAAATTGGATGATTGAGTTTGCTTAAATGTAGTTTAATTGCAGTTAGATTGGATCAATTTCATGAAAATTGATTTGGAACAATTTTCCCCAATTTTTTGTGGCTTGGCCGAAAGTATATGAACCCTAATGTCTTGGTGATTTTTTGAATCATTGGATGAGTTGGAATCATGTTGGGAATATTGATTTAGGATTTAATTGGATTGAATTCGGAATCGATTTGAAAAACCCTACTATTGCCGAGACTTGAAGAGCATGTAATTGGGTTTGATTTTTGTTAAAATGTGTTGGACATGTTTTAATGTTAAAGAGCATGATTAATTAGGCTAATTGATGTTTTGGAAATATTGAATTGGGTAATTAATTATGCCATACACTTTGTTTAATTAAATATTAAATTGGAATTTTTGTAGTTTAATTAAATTGGGCTTAAATTGGATTTGGGCTTGTAAAGTTGTTATTGGGCTTATTGGGCTTGGTTGTACCAAGATTGGTTTAGGCAAATTGGTTGGATCCAATTGGGCCCAAAACCATATCCATAAAGTCCAAATGCGACTAATGGACCTTTAAAGTTTAATTGGGCTTAATGGGCCTAAATTGGTTTCTAGGCATATAAGGGTGATTCCTTTAAATGGGCTTTAGTCTTTGGGTTTGACCCAAGTTGACCAAAAGTCCATGCCTTAAGAAATTAATTAAAAGCCCATTGGACTTTAATTAAATTAACATTGGATGTTAATCGGGCTTTGAGACCCGTAACGATTAAATTTGGAATTTAAGTCGTAAGGGTTTATTAATAAAGTGTAATATTTAATTTGGAATTAAATAGTGAATTAGTATTAAATACATATTAAATTGGATTTAATGTTGTAGTTTAATTTAATTCAAGAATTCGTACTTTGAGTACTTATTCGCAAAACGAGTTTGACTCGCGCAAAATCAAATCGTTGTTTGAACATTGGATGGTCATTAATTATCAGATTAATTAATTGGATTAGATTGATTGATAACATGCTTGTGTGAATACATGGTTGCGATGCATGAATAATGTATATCAGATGGATATTAGATGGGTGGGGCAATTTTGGAAATTGTTGTAATAAATTTTGAATTAATTAATTGGACCTGTGTGTCCAGCCTATTACCTCTTTGACTCTGTGTATTTCTCTTCTCACCTATTCCCCTCAATGTAAATGAGGTTTCTTTAGGAGTGTTATGTAACGGGTAGAAGTAATATTTGTGCTAGTGGGAGAGAGGAAATGGAGAGATTTGATCTAGGATCAATGTGTTAAGTATCCATCCGCATATCATTATTAATTATTTATATGCGCCTTATTATGTGTTTAGAATGCATGTTTAAGGGTGTATGATGATGAGACCTTAAAAAAGATAATAAATTGGTTGCCAATTTGCACGCGAAAAACCTTCACAAAATATTAAGCGTTTGTCCTTCCATTGAGTGATTCTTACTCAAGATCCAAGACTGGCATTGGTTTGTTGGCCAAAGTCAAGGCCTTTGTCAGTCGAGGATGTGTTTGAACCATGAGAGCTTTGTTCTATATCGGTGTCTTATCCAAGTTGTGGTTTGTTGGCCAAATTCAAGACCACTTCTTGTCCATCGACATTGATTACGAAGCTTTCCATGGTCAATGGTTTCCGCTTAACTGAGATCACTAAGTTTGTTGTGCCAAAGCCAAGGCTTAGTTTATTCAGAGGAAATAGGTTAGGCAATATATTAGATATATTGGCATATATAAGATATATGTTTCAGACTTGGATGTCCCCCTACTGGATCTAGGCATTGGGTGGGATCCAATTGATCTTTGAGATCTACCTAGTTAATTATCATACAATTTGTTGGCCAAAGTCAAGATTGTGTGACATTTAACGGGATCCTAGCCCACTAGGAAACACGGTTTCCCGAGTACTCAACAGAGGGTTAGAGGCTCGCCGAAAAATAGTGGGAGGCAAGTATTAAATTTGCAATATTCGTTTAATAACTTTTCATACGCGCTCAAATCAAATATCATTCGTCGTCAAATAAAATTAAATGTTAGTTGGACTAATATTTAATCGTTGTTTTAATAAAACAGTTGGACTGTATTCAAACTATTTCAATTAATAGTTGATTTTATAATTGGATTATAGTAATCAATATAATTGAATTTAATCTATTAAATTATAGTTGATTATATAGTTGGACTATAGTAATCATTATAATATATAGTACCTAAATCGTTGATTAAATAGTTGGACTATTAGAATCAAGATAAAATTGAAAGATTAGTGTTTAAAACATAATCTTGGGGAAAATGTATTTAAACGACTTTAATTTTCAAATTGGGAATAAAATTTCAGGATGGTCCTGGAAACTAATAAGTTACTTTATTTGATAAAATAACATATTAGGCCTAAGCTTGGAGTTAAGAAAATAGTAGAGCATGATATTTGGAATATTCATGTGATGATAACTTTAGTGCTTAATCCGTTATGTCTGCCAGATAGACTCCTTAATTTCTTAATCAGAACTAAGGATTAGATCCTTAAAGTATGATAATGAAATTGAAGGATCTTCATAGATCTAATTTTAGATCTTTGAAGTACTCAATTGCAATAGTAAAATCTTAAAGATTTAATGGCTATACTCAAAGAGTCAAAGCCAAAGTTTGCAATAAGGCAAGAAGCGCAAGGCGCACCTTACTTCAACATTTCAGAAGGCTAAGGCTAGGTCGAACGCTTCTGAGATGTAGAAAAAAGGCAAAGGTAAAATCATTATAGTCTTGTGGGAAGATAAATGACATATCCCAAAATGTCTGCCTAAATTGTGGCAAACGGGATCGCAGAAGCGTGACTGCCGTTTGGACAAAGCAGACAGGAAGGAATGAAGACGGGCAAGGCTCTAACTTCAAATATGTTTGTCATAAAATATGTTCACTACTAGTATTGAAATTGGATTTTAAATACTTAGTGTGGTACATAAATATATACTGATGTGCAGAATCTGCTACGAGCAGGATACTGACTTCAGTTGAGATTAATCTGCGATTTGAAAACGAGACGAAAGTCGCTGTTTTAACCGTAGATACCTAAGTTTAGGAACTACCCTTTGGGTATGTACTTAAATTAGGAAACTGTTATAATGTAACTAGTTTGACTAGGAACATTATCTTTATATCATTGTATAATCCGTTGCGGATATACCTTTATATTCTAGAACACTAAAGTGTTTTATTATATAAAATTATATTGAGATAAACACATTAGATGTGAATAACAGAATTTATATTTTGAATATAAATAAATCTCAAACATATGACATGACAAACAAATAGCTCAAACTGATTTAATCAGAAGAGACTTAATTGTGGCATTATTGTCTGGGACACAATTAAAAAAGACTCGTATATCCACGCTTTTGAAGAGTGGATACTAGGACAAATTTGATTCCATTCAAATAAAGTCTACGAATCTAGTTTATTAGGCAAAGTGCCTAAAACACCTTTACTTGGTAAAAGTGCAAAATGCCACCAATCTGTTAGCCCTAGTTCATAGTGAAGCAAGTGGGCCCATGTCTAGCTAGGCTAGATGTGGATATGAATATTTCGTGACCTTTACGGATGTGGCATCGCGTTATGGTTATGTGTTTCTTTAGAAACACAAATCAGAAACTTTTAAAGTTTCGACACGAAATAGACAGACAGATCGGCTAACGTGTAAAACCATCACGGTAAGACCATGATGAAAATACTTAAGTAATAAGTTTCTCATATACTTGAAAGAGTATAGTATTCGTTCAATGAGGACTCCTCCAAGAACACGTCAACCTGACGGTGTGTCCGAACGGAGAAACCGAATTTTGTTGGACATGATAAGGTTAATCATGAGTCGCTCTGAGCTACCATTTCCTTCAACGGATACGCATTAACAGTGCAGAACTTATTTTGAATAAGGTTCCATACAAATCTGTTTGACAGAATTCATATTAGATATGAACAGGAAAGAAACCGGGTTTTTCATTCCTGAAGATTTGGGAATGCTAGGCATATGTTTGGATGATACCAAACTAAAACCCAAATCGGATAAGTGCCTAAATTGTAGGTTATCATAGGGAAACCAAAGTATAGTACTTATACAACTCACTTGAGAACAATGTAATTATTGCTCGCCATGCGGTTTTCCTAAGAGGAATACCTATATGCAGTGGTAAGTGGGAGGATAGTAAAACTCGATGAAAATTAGAGTAATACTATTCCAGACACCGATTCCTTAATGGAACACAAATAGTTCATCAAGGATGAAACTAAACCAGTAATCTTCGAATACACAAGAACCGCTTAGATCGGAGAGAGTCAGAAAATAACCTAGGGTATGGGTTTCTGATCTCACCTCATAAAGATGTCAATCTTATTGGCGAAGACGAACTGACTACGTATAAGGAAGTGATACAAGGTATCGACTCCCTATTATGGCAAAGTGTCATATATCCAAAATGGATTCCATGTATATCAACTTCGTTTGGATACTAGTTGATGTACCGCAAGGCATTGTGCCTATTGGTACTATATAAGTCTTCAAGGAAGACATACATGGAAGGAAACATATCGACGTACTAAGCTAGGCTTGTAGCGAAAAGGTATCGTTATCAATATTGTGTTGATTACGACGAAACATTTTACATGTTGCCATGGTAAATTCATTTGGATAATGCTTGCTAATGCTACATGTTTCATTTATGAAATGTGGCAGCTGAATGCCAAAACCGCTTTCCTTAACGGAAACCTTTTGGAGGATGTTTACAACATCATGTCGGTTTTGTCGTACTAAAACAAGCAAACAAGGTTTGCAGGTTATTCGATCCATGGATGGATTGAAGCAAGCATTGGGTTCTTGGAATTATCGTTTTGATGTAATCATAATGGTGTATGATTTAATTCAAAACGGAAATGATTCTTGTGTATATAAGGAGGTTAGTGGGAGCACACTGACAGTGAATGTCCTGAATAATAATGTTAATATATGTCATTTCTTGGAAATGATATTTCCATAAAACTATCGGTGAAAGCTTGGCTTTCGGTGAAAATTCTCTGTAGAATACTTGGGAGAAACAGCTTTTATTCTATGAATAAAGATCTAATGGGATAGATTTAAAGTTGTTAGCACTCTCCGAGAACTCGTACATTGAAAAATGTATGCGACCTGGTGTCTCATACGCTTTGAGCATATGGATTCACAATCAGGTCAATCCAGGTGATAGTCATTGGAATGATGTTAAGAACATCCGTAAGTATCTTAGAGAACTAAGGATGATGTCTTAAGCTATGGAGATGGAGAACTCGAAGTGACTGGGTTCACTGCTGCAAGTTTCCTAACCGATATAAACAACTATAAGTCGTAACAAAACGGTACTATACAGTTTGAATAACGGAACAGTGAGCTGGAAATCTTCCGAGCAAGATACTGTTGCCGAATAAACAATAAAAGTGGATTATTGTTGCAGCTGAGGCAGCAATAGAAGCCTTCTGGATTAATAATAAATCTAATGAGATTAGATATAGTTCTATTAGCAGCTGAGCTAGGCTACAGTGCAGGCTAAAGAATTAATGGTCTCATCAACGATCCAGATACATACTTCAACTATTCATCTGATTCGTTCGGATCATACATCGTGGCGATGTGGTGATCGAATAAATCACATCAGATGATAATCATGCAAATCCGTTGACGAAAGTCTTTTCTCAGTAATTTGAGCAAACCGTACATAGTTCGGGTGTAGGACACTCGAGTGACTGGCTATAGGCCAAGTGGGAGATTGTTGGACAGTTATGACCCATAGCGTCACTATTTGTACAGATCATGGTGTTGTTGTACAAATTAACTATGTGACAAATGAAATTGCTCTTTTATCATTTGTGATTAGATCACCAAGATGTATAAATGATAGGAGGTCCTTATGTTTAGTTCCTGGATTGAGATGATATGAAACAGTATCAATCCATGAAGGTTTAATCATTAAATATCCCTAGTCAGAGTATTATCGAAATTGGACATCGATAATGCGCAAAATGCTAGTATTACACTTGTGCGCATTGTGAGGGCATAACGACATAGTTCTCATATATTTGGGTATAGAATACTCATGCAAGTGAAGTAGGAGGTTGTGTTTTACCGATGGTACGGGAAACAGCTTCGCTCTGAATAGACCCCTCGGAATTCCATTGGTAGTATGACTATGTGTCTATGGAAGTCCGAAATCATGGTAGGTGTATTTGGTCTTAACCTGAGACTTGCACCACTAATACTTGCGACAATCAATGTACTTTGGTTTTAGGTCGTCCAGGGCTTTACCAGGTTCTGTGTTCTCCTCTACTGGGTATATTGAGAATTGTAGTGTGTTGGGTGTGATTTCAAGACAGAAGTATCACTCCAGTCATAGTGGAGATGATGGTCACGTAGGATACGGAACTGGTTCTCTTATATGCTGCAGCTATCGGGATATTTTGACTAGGTCATGTTTATCCGATTATAGAGACTAGTTACTAGAGATCCGATATGTTCTTCGTACGAGGCAGACACATTTCCAGCCCCATTCCTTGCACGTGACATCCGATACTGGATCGAAATATGCAATACTACGTATACTACGCCTGATAAAGATCACATATTCCTGTAAGGATATTTCTGGAGAATTGGGTAGGCATGGCGCTTTGCTAGAAGCCAACCTTGTCTTGTAAATCGATACAAATGTAGTACTAGGTACTTACGTGTTCGGATAGTCCGACGACCAGATTTACTGCCAACATATCTGGGATCTCATTGGTCGCTTCCCGAAGATTCACCATGACGTATGACTCGGACTTTATTTAATCTGGGATTAATTAGAAATGAGAGAGAAAATTAATCTGGGATTAATTACGGAGATATTTTATCTATGATAAAATATTAATTAAAAAGAGAGAACGATTAATTTGGAATTACTCGATAAAATTAATATATTCGATATATTAAACGAAATTGGATTTCGACGTGGAATTAAAATCGGATTTTAATTCGGGCGAACGAGTTAATTTAGAATTAATTCGTAAGCGACGTGAATAGTAATTTTCCTAGGCATAATTATTTAATTAAATTAGATTTAATTACGTCGTAACGGAAAATTTGTTAATTTAGAATTAACGAACCCGAGCCCGGGAGTGTTTACGTGCCCACTCGTATTCGGAATCGAGTGGGGCCCACATGTCACATCAAATGTCACATCACATGTCACCTTTAGTTGTTTTTGGTTGATGTGTTTTGGTGGAGTTGGTGGAAGCTTGTTTAACACTCCAAAGTCAAAGATTGAAAGACTTTTACCAAATCAACTTTTGGTATATCTTTCTTTTGTTTTTTGAAAACAAACACACAACTTTATTCTATCTCTTTTGGTCGAATTTGGCAAGCCAAATACTCTCTCCATTTTTCTTCTTCTTCACCGAAACTGGAAGGAAGAATTTGAAGAATTTTTGTTGCATTAATTCTCAAGTGCTAGCACACCTTTTGAGTCTTGCGAAGGTGATAGGGAAACCAACTTGTGAGCATGGAATTTCTTTACAAAGCTTGGAGCTTGCATGGAGGACCATTGCCGATTCTTGGAGACCCAAAACCAATGGACTGCCGAGCCTTGGAGGAGGAGAAAAAGATTTTTTTTCTTCGACGCATCGCTCAACCGCTCGATGTAAGTATTCCGCAACTTATTCGATGTATTCGTATACATGTTTCTTGCTTGTTATTCGATCCTTGGGACCGTAGACACTCCAACAATTATCGATCTATTTAGATCAGACCTAAAATCCGCTGAGATCAGTACATGTTGTTTATCGAGACTTGGTCTGATAGTTTATCCCAATGAACCATGAGTCTGAAGAGACTCGTATATACGTGTAGGTGTTTATACTGGATAAACACTGAATGATTCATCGAAGATTTCCTAATAGATAGTACACTAACGTCAATAGGAATCTTCTCGGGTCAAGTGAGCATAGTGGTCCTTTGACTTGAGATACCACTGTTGATGTATGAGGTATCCTCCACACTTTGATGGCAGTCACGTTACCTATCTATTTAGATCAGACCTCCGCCTGTTCATTGGGTGTGGACTAATCCTCAGGATATCCTATGCGTATCAAGATAGGATCCGTCAGTTCTTTGTACAGAGCATAGGTATTCGATGTGCAATTAACAATCCGTTAAATCCATGGGCCCGTGGTACACTGTAGAAGTAAGTTCTAAGTGTTATTAAGAGATTTCTAATAAAATCATTGACAAGATTATACCTATAGAGATTTGAAGTTTTAATCTATATCTCTGGGATAATCCGAATACCTGTGACGAAGAGATTATACGTATACGATGACCTTGACCTGTATGATTTAGCGAGTTTATCCGTGGTCTTTATAATTTACGGGTGGGTAGATTATGGACACGAAATTGGATATCGTGACGGATATGCCTGAATCTAGAGAGTCTCACTAATGAAACATACTCATAGGGCACTAGGGCAATATTTATAAATAATATTGATTATTTATAAGTCGTTTAACGATTAAACGAAAATACATGTGTTTGAAATCTTTCGGCCATTTATTAAATGTCAAATTGCGATATTTGACATTTATAATTAATATTGTATTTTGATTATTTAACGTAAATATAATACATATATTTAAGATATTTGTATTTAATTATTTGATTATTCAAATGTTGAATAATTAAATTAATTAAATGATAAATATCTTTTACTTTATTAAAGTAAGATAAATGGTACTTTTTAATTGGATTAAATGGCCAATTTTGATTTGATTAAATGGTTTAATTTGATTGGCACATTTGTAGATTTCATTTAATCGTTAAATGATATATATCTACAATTTCCAATTATTATTGAAACAAAAATAGAAAATTTACTTGGCTATTATTCTTCCTTATTTTTCGGCCACTACAATGAATTATATTAGCCTTATTTTTCTTTTTTGTTTCATTCATTCAAGAACCCTAGATCAAAAATACAAAGAGAATTAGAGAGAAAAGAGAAAGAAAGAAAATAAAGCTTGGAAAACTAAGGGTTTTTTTAAGTTTTTCTTACTTTCTTCTTTATGAAAAATATTTCTATGATTCTAGGCTTCAATATGTGTAGCTTAGTTTTTTCTCTACTCTTTTATGGTTGTATTTTGATCGTTGGAACTTGTTTTGAAATATGGAAGCATGCATAAGCATTAGAATGCATGAAATTAGTTTATATGTATTCTTTTAACCATTTGATGGTGTAGTTGTCATTCTAAAGTAACCTAGCCACTCATAAATGACCTAGAATTGTTCTTGAGTTGTTTCATGGTGGTGAGACTGTTGGATAATATGACCCATAGCGTCACTATTTGCACAGATCATTGTGTTGTTGTAGCAAATTAACTATGTAATAAGGAAATTGCACTCTCATCATTTGTGATTAGATCACCATAGATATATAAATGAAGAGAGGTCCCTATGATTAGTTCCTGGATTGAGATGATATGAGACAGTATCAGTCCACGAAGGATTAATCATTAAATATCCCTAGCCGTAGTATTATCGAGACTGGACATCGATAATGCGGAATAGGCTAGTATTGCACTTGTGTGCGTTGTGAGGGCACAACGGCATAGTTCTCATATATATAAGTATTGGATACTTATGCAAGTGCGATAGGAGGTCGTGTTTCACCGATGGTACGGGAAACAGCTTCGCTCTGGATAGACCCCGCGGAATCCCATTGGTAGTATGTCTGCGTGTCTATGGGAGGCCGCATCAGGGTAGGTGTATATGATCTTAACCTGAGACTTGCATCGCTAGTACTTGCGACAATCGGTAAACTTTGGTTTTGGTGGTTGGGGGACCTAAACTGGTTCTGTGTTCACCTCTTCTGGGTTTATCAGGAATCGTAGTGTACTGGTGTGATGTCAAGATGGAAGTGTCACTTCAGACATATGGAGTTGATGATCGCGCAGGATACAGAACTAGTACTCTATAAATAGGTTGCAACCGTCGGGACAATATGACTAGGTCAGGATTGCCCGATTCAAAGAGACTAGTTGCTTGATGTCCGATATATGTTTCGTACGGGGCAGACACATTTCCAGCCCCAGGCCTAACATGTGATCGTCCGATACTGGATCGATATACGCAATACTACGGTTATACTACGCTTGATACAGATCTATATATTCCTGTAAGAATATTTCTGGAGAATTGGGTAGGCATGGCGCTTTGCTAGAAGCCAACCTTGTCTTGTAAATCGGTATAAACGTAGTACGAGGTACTTACGTGTTCGGACAGTCCGACGATCGTATTTACTGCCAACATATCCGGAGATCTCATGGGTCGGTTCCTGAAGATTCACCGATGACGTATGACTCGCACTTTGATTAATCTGGGATTAATTAGAAGAGAGAGATAGAATTAATCTGGGATTAATTCGATGAGAGAGAAAATTAATCTGGGATTAATTACGGAGATATTTTATCTCGGATAAAATATCGTTAAAGAGAGAGAACGATTAATTTGGAATTAATCGATAAAATTAATATATTCGATATATTAATCGAAATTGGATTTTGACGCGGAATTAAAATTAGATTTTAATTCGGGCGAACGAATTAATTTAGAATTAATTCGTTAGCGACGTGAATAGTGATTTCGCTAGGCGTAATCATTTAATTACGACGCGACGGAAAATTCGTTAATTTGGAATTAGCGAACTCAAGCCCGAGAGTGATTGCGAGCGCATTCGCATTTCGAATTCGAGTGCGGCACGCAAGTCACATCAAGCGTCAAATCACTAGTCGCGTCAATCGTCAAATCAATTGTCACTTTGAGTGATGTGACTTGACAACATGTCACTTTATTAAAGTGATGTGATGTGACTTAAAGTAAAAAGTAAAAGTGATGGAATATGAAAAGGTTTGGAATATATATATGTTTTATTTATTTTTGGAAAATAAATGAATAATATATATTACTTTTTCTTTTCCCTTTACACATCATTCGGTCCTCTCTCTCTCCAACATACGGTTTTCTCTTTTCCCTCTCATTTCTTCCCTTCTGCATCTCACGGCTTCAAGCCGATTTCTTCTTCTTTTTCTGGTTTCACCGAAAATTTGAGAAGCAAAATGGAAGATGAACAAGTGCTAGCACACCTTGAGTGATACATAGGTGATAGGGAAGTGATTCTTTGAGCATGGAAGCTTGAAGCTTGGAGCTTCAATGGAGCTCATCAATGGCCGAAAATGGAGGAGACCACCACCACCAACACCGAGCAGTCCACATGTGCGCAGCTCACTGCCGAGCAGTAACATGCAGTGCGTTTTTGGTCTTGTTCTTCCTAGCATCAAACCCATCAATGTGAGTATGAATTCCGCCTTACTCCTTTGTGTATTCAACTCGTTTTATGCATGTTTGTGATCTTTGGGACTTGATTTAACTCCGACAGAGACTTCTTTGGTGTAGTAAGGATTGAATTAAAGTGTTGAATTTTATTAATTTGGTGTTAATTGCCCAATTGGACAATTTTAAGAAATTAGGATTCATAACCCACTCTAAATTTGGGGATTTTCATATATGTGATAATTAATCATGTATATCTGATGCAAATTAATTTTGGTGTTGATTGGATTTGATCTTGAATGGTTTTGAACCGATTTGGACTAAAATGCAATTTTTGGAAAGTTGAGGGACCTATTCGGCAATTTGGAAAAATTAGTTTCTTGAATTTAAAATTGTATTTTCATGTATAAGACATGTATAGATCATTTTGGTAGTGATTTGGAATCACCTAATTATGTATTTGACAAATTATGACTAAAATGATCAAAATGCAAAGCTTTGGGGCATTTCCGTAATTACTGAAAAATCTGGAAAATTTTTCAGAATTCTTTTTTTAATGTATATTTTATGTACAAATCATTTTGGTTGTGATTGAAAATCACCTAAGCTTGTTTTGAACAACTTTGGACTAAAATGATTAAAATGGAAAGTTTTGGGGTTGTATGGTAATTTACTGAAATTATGATTTCTGGGTTAAAAAATTCTGTTTTTGAGTATTGAGTGATTAAAATAAATAAGTTTATTTATTACCCAAGAAAAATTAAAGAAATTGAAAATTTTGATTTTCCCACATTCCGCTGCGTAACCCGGGTATTTTGCCTAAAACCCCAACAGAAGATGGAGGCTAGGTTAGAGAATGAGATATACCAAAAAGAAAAATGAAATTTTCTTTTTATACTTAGGGTTAATAATTTCCAAAATTAACAAACCCTTAGCCTCCCCACCATAGCAACATTCGCCCATATGGCTTTTTTTCTTTAATTTTGTAACATTAATCCTTTATTACTATAATAAAGGATATGTTACAAAAATGATAGGTGTATTGCCTTTCATAAAGAGCAATTACTCAAAATAATCAAACACCTTCAAAAAACCATTTTTGGAAAATCAAAAATCAAATTTTATATTTATTAAATTATATAAATAATATAATTTAATAATATGCAATTAATAATCATCAAATAATTATTAAAACTATATACTAACCTTTTAATATATAGTATCAAATGTGACACATCAATATTATTAATCATATTAATAATATTATTACATATGTGAGTATATAATTAGACTATCAAATTATACTAAATCCGATATAGTATATCGAGCTAGCACGGGGACCAAATGGACCTACGGTTCCGAGCTCCAATAATCTCGAAATATTAATTAAGCTCTTAATCAAATATTCTGAATTATTAACTCCAAGTTATTCCACTAAAAACCTGAAGTTGCACTCTCGTTGCCGCAGATGATATATTAAGTCGAACCAAGTCGCTGTCCATCGATATAGTCACTACATACGAATTGACCCTTCACGAGTATCTCATAATTAGAGCTGGGTCATAATGTCCGTTATACGCCTCTAATTATTTATACCGTAAGTACCATTGATTCTCTAATGAACGATTTATTCATAACCATTATGAATTTTAATCTTTCTATTCGTACTAGAAAGACTTGAGAGCTCAAACCGTTCAAGTACCGAATCAACCCTTAAGAAAGATACTCCTCTACATCTCGCAAGAAGGAGTGAACTTCATATCTATGTAAAACGTTCCCAGCTACACAACAGACTATGTCCCCAAAGTACTTAGCTATTGGTCGGGACTGCTACACCAACCTCACCTTTGTAAATCAAAGGACATAGCCTGCCATGCAGGAGTTCGTAGTACACTCAGGATTAAGATCAATCCATATATGACCATCTAGTAGATTGAAATGACTTTCTTTGTTGAACATATATTATAAGAATGTCATTTCCATCTGGGTCCAGTCCTATATGATCATATCATACAAGGTGCCTCCATTCTCATGTCTCTACATAGACGATCTCGGATTAAGGTCGCCATACAAATATAGAATGGACCGCAGCTATAGATAAACCACAAACAAAGTACCCGCTTTGTTTGTTCTCTATGCACTATTTAAGATTACTAACTTCAGAGTTAAATCCTCTTGTGTATGACATTCATACAATAAGTCTGAAGGCATATAAGTAATCTAAGGTATTCTAGATAATTTATAAAATGCGAAAACTAAACAAACACTTTGATAAATGAATAATGCATCATGTCATTTCTAAACATATAAAACCGTTTACATAATTTGCAGCTCTAGGGCATACATCCCAATAATTTCAAGTTTCCAACCTCCAAAATCCAAATGTAAAGTCCTGTTTTTTTACCTTATTGTTCCACATTTTGTCCTGATTGATTCCATTGAGTCCCAATTTTATTTTATCTGCAAAATAAATTAAAACACATCAAAACGTTCATAAAACTCGAGAAACTCACAAAATAATAAGTTAAATGGGCGGTAAATATTGATATATTTTCCGCTCATCAGTAATGATGGTTCTTTATCTACTTAAAATTCATTTTCCTCCGTCGGTTTGTTGGTCTTAGGTTGTACTTCTTCAAGTTCAACCTGTCTATGATTACCTCATTCAGTAAAAAATTCTACCTCTGGAAATTTTCCGAAGCGAGCTACGAACACATTTCGATGATTGGTATCATAGAAAAAATATCCTTTCGAATTTGAATGATATCCAACAACCTAAACTTTTTCTCTCGAGGCAAAAGCTTGTTCTGGTGAGCCATTCTGACGTATGCAGGACAGCTCCAAACCCTAACATGTTAGGGATATGTCTTATACCCAACTTGTGGATTGGGCTATATGTACATGTATTTGTAATATTTTCATTAATTAATAAAATGACAATCTTTATTATATGTGTCTTACATAACTTATATGAATCATCAACACTGTAATAAAGCCCTTGGAGTAATAAGACGATGGCTTCCACGCCTTATGAGAATCATTACTCTTAAATATTCCTAGTCATAGTTTTGTGAATAATCTGGGCGTTCACAAAGCGGAGAGACTAGCATGATGATATGATTCGCCCTTAAGTGGGGTTGCCAATCTCATAGGCTACTAGTAGAGATTCGTCCGCTTGGTGTATCACATGGATGCATGAGTTGCTCGTGTCTATCGAACTGACCGCCGAAAGTTTTCATATGGAGTGTTTATCCCATGTGTCTGTGAGAAATTTCATGTATTGATTATATGACTAGTCCTTTGACTTGAGGTCTTTACAATCTTATGTATGGATCAAATAACTTTGACATTCTCCTTCCCCGGTTCAAAAGATCCAGTCATAAGGGTATGATTGGGTCATTTGTTGAAACACATGAAGTTTGTAAAGATACAACAGAGAATCGTCACTCTCTCGGATAATATTTTCTTATAAGAGTAGTATTCCAGTTCGTGGGTTGATATGTGTGATCAGTGCTTGAGACTGTGGCCACAGCGGAGGAATCATGTGAGATTTTTGGGTTAGTACGATTCATGACACTATCAACATCATACCTTTAACCATATGGGTAGAAAATTTCCGTACCCTAGGTCAATAGGTGGGGATACAGTGAGGCGATGGACCGTATCATACGTAAATCACATACAGAATGGGTATATATATCGTTCCTTCTCATTTGGGGGCCTTGGCATGTTGCTAGATGTCAACCTTGGTCATTGAAATCGAACGACCATCTGATCAGAGGATAATTTATGTTCGATTAAATTATCACGATTCATTTCATGTCCAACTTGAGGGGAACCCAAAAGGTCACACACAACAAAGTTGAAATCAATGGTTAACAGTGCACATTACAAATATAACAGCATCTATGATTGCTGTAGGAATTGTTCATAAATAGTTCAATGTTTTTAATTATTGAACAGATCATTTATGAGGTTCCATAATGGCTTAGGGATTGGTCAATGACAATATGGGCACTTTGGCAATTGGAATAAAAAAAATAAATAAAAAAATTTAAAAAAATTACTATTCACGTGAATAGTAATGTGATTAGTAACGTTAATAGTAACATGAATAGTAAAAAAAATTTGTTATTTGTTTTGAATTCCAATTCGGCCCAAACTCTTATTAGGGTTTTATAATCTCATTAAACCACTAAATTATAATCCAATGGCTTAGATTAAATTATCTTTTATCCCACATCGGATTCTTAATTAATTTTGTTGTCTTTGGAGCACTATATAAACCCAAAGAATTCTTCACAATATTTTTACACCAAAACCTTTCATATCTTGGGTTTATATACGTGAGCAACTCTAAAGTTTAAGAGTAAGCAACTGACTTTGAGGATCCTTAAGTCTAATTTACTAGAGAAACCTCGAGTTAAAAGTTTTGAGGTATTTGCCTAGGCTAGCACCAAAGGCAAAATACCCGTGCACTCAAGGCGTAGTCTTGCCGTTGAGTTTTGGCTTTGCTATGTGCATCTTTGGAGGCCACACACTTGGGTGGCTCTTTGTAACGTGGAAGAGCTTGTAGAGTTTGAGAAAAGCTTGTAGATTGGAGGGAGGACTGGAGGAGTATTCGGTTCAAGTAAGTCTTTTTCTTTCTTTATTTTAATTAGAGTTCTTATGATAGTTAGCATGTTTAGATCTATGTTCTTTGCATGTTTTATGAGTTTCATGCTTAGAATATATATTAACATGCCTAGGCTTGTAGAATAATAAAAACAAATGGTTCTTGGGTAAAGGGAAAGCGGCATAATAATTTTAATTTTCCGCTGCGCACTCGCGGCCGCTTCCCAACAGTGGTATCAGCGCACCATTTTTTTTTTGATTAGTTCTCTCCCATTTGAACTCGAAATTGGGTGTTTAAAAGCTCGTTGGAAAGCTAACACCCTGAACTTAATTTTAGGCACAAGTTTTGCATGATTTGGTTAAGATTTGAATTGTGAAATTGCAATTAAGGTTCACGCGTCTACAGAAAAATGTGAATGGTAAATTTATTTGAATAAAATAAAATGCAATATCATAATTAAATATTAATCAACGTTATTTAATGCCTAAAATAATTCCAATATATTAAAACTCATATTCTTGATGATTCTATGTATGATTAGAATTGACATGATTATTTTAGGGTGCAAGCATCTAGAGACTTTCTAAGAAATAGAGAGTGTATTGCTTATCCCTTAGCTAAGTAATTATTCGTGATGAACTTAGAGATTTATTACCTTTAAGCTAATAAATATAAATCACTTATTTATAATAAAAGACATTATAAAAGATACAAGTGGGTTGGGACCAAGGGATTAATAAAACTTTCCAAACTAAAGTTAATTTAACCAAAGGTATTACTAGAGTTAGATAATGATTTGGTGTCTTCCTTCACTCAATACCTTTTTATAGCCAAAAGGAAAAGCTGTGAAGACATCTAGATAATCATTTACTCAAAGCTTACCTTAAAGCATATTTAAAGTGTTGGACTAATTTGGAGGATCTATTGTTATTCTTGTCACCAAGGCAATAAGAGCTTAGGAGGTAAGGGTTTTTAAGAGAGTTCGCTCCACCCTCCCTCTGGGAATTTTCAATGGAGGAATCCATTTGATAGTTATTCACTTAAACTTGCTAAAATCCTCAATAATAATTTAAGTCTAAAATTTGCCTCCCATTGTAAAGTATAGACCCAAAGGGCTTAAACCGTATTGGCAAGACTAGGCTTTACCAGACTGACCAATACCAATTTGTCCCTAAATCATACTATTGACAATGGTTTGACTTTTCTGAGTCATAAGACGTAGCGACCCTTAGGCGTGGTCTTATAACTTAGTGACAAAGATTGGGTGTCCACAAGGACTAGCATAAGCTATGGCATGTTTGATTGCCCAACCCAATGATCAAGGAATTGTGATTTATATCATAAATTGGTTGGGAACCTACCTAATTATCATATTTTATAATGATCGGCCCTAATCGGAGTTATGAAATGATGATAATGGGATCCTTGCCCATAAAAAAATCCATCATATTGGGGTTGATGCGATTTGCTTAAAATTTTACAATAATTGAGTGGGAGCAACTTCATAATATTAAAAGCCCATGTTATTATGAAACATTAATGAAAACATATTCCTAATTTTAACATTTTCTCTTAACAGGTGGGTTAAAATATTTCACAAACATTCAAATGGAAAACAGACTATCACTTCATTCCATCATTGATGAGCATAAGCTCAAAGGGGAAAACTACGATAAGAAAAGATTTTCTATGTTGAAAGACCATTTCCCCCTAAACTCGCAGAAGATGATGACCAAGATACATTTGATGCTTGAAAGAAACACGTCGATGATGATGAGCAAGCAGTTTGCATAATGCTTGGCTCTATGTCGGATGAACTTCAGAAAGCTCATGAAGATATGGATGGTCAAACCATCAACTTTCACTTGAAGAAGTTGTATGCAACTTCCGTTCATACCGTGAGATTCCAAGTGTCATGTGCCTTATTCCAAATAAGGTATAAGGAAGGATCTGTTAGTGGACATATGCTTAAGATGATTGGCCACATTGAAAAATTGGCCAACCTCGGGTTCATAATGGATCATGAGATAGGTCACGATCTAATTCTTCAGTCCTTACCAAAATAATTCTCTAACTTTATTATACAGTTTCATCTGTCTGATAAAGAAGCTACTTTAGCAGAATTGCACAATCTGATGAAGAAAGCTGAGAAAGACTTGAAACCGGAGCTTAAAACCTTCATCATGCTTACGGGTACGGACATGAAGCCACGAGGCCCAAAGAAAAATAAGGCCAAGGCCAAGGCTCCAGATCACCTAAAGACCAATGGTAAGGTGGAGAAGAAAAAGGGATGGAGGAAATGTTTCTTTTGTGGAAAGAAGGGTCATTGGAAGAAAGATTGCAGATCCTTAAAGCCAAGGAATCTAGGGAAGCCCAAGAGGCTAAGAAGCCCAATGCTTCAGGTATGTTGTACATGATTGAACTATATTCTCAAAACTCTACTTGGGTACTTGACACCGGCTGTGGGACTCAATTTTGTAACAATGTGCAGGGCCTGCGAAACAGTAGGAGACTCCATCATGGGGAGGTTGACTTACACATGGGTAATGGAGCAAAACTGGCTGCATTGTGCGTGGGGACTTATTCATTAGTTTTGCCGAATGGTTTAGTTTTAGACTTAGAAGATTGTGTTTATGTACCTTCTCTAGTAAAGAACATCATTTCAATTTCTTTTTTATGTAATAAAGACTTTTCATGCCTAATAAGTTGTAATGAATGTTCTATTTATTTCAATGAAATAAAATATGGAGATGGTATTTTGAATAATGGTATCAATGTCTTACAAACTAACAAAGAATGTTCAACCTCTAGTATATACAACGTTAACTCGAATAATCTCAATGAATCACTTCTATGGCACAGTCGCTTAGGTCATATCAATGAAACAAGATTAACTAAGCTACATAAGGATAGGTATTTCAAACCCTTCAAATATAAACCTTATGGAACTTGTGAGTCTTGTTTACTTAGCAAAATGACCAAATTACCCTTCAAAGGTAAAAGATAGCGTGCAGCGGAGACATTAGAACTCATACACTCTGATGTATGCGGACCAATGTCAGTCACCGCTAGAGGTGGATTCTCCTACTTCATTACCTTTATCGATGATCATTCGCGATATGGGTATGTGTACCTTATGCAGTACAAATCTGAAGCCTTTGAGAAATTCAAAGACTTCAAGGCTGAAGTAGAAAACCAGCTTAATAAAAGTATTAAGTCACTAAGGTCTGACCGATGTGGTGAATACTTAAGCAACGAATTTCAAGATTACTTGAGAGAAAATGGCATTGTTTCCCAGTGGACTCCTCCGGAAACTCCATAGCATAATGGGGTATCCGAAAGGAGAAATCAGACATTACTAGATATGGTCCGATCAATGATACCAGACACGGATCTACCTCTTTCATTTTGGGGTCTTGCTTTAGAAACTACAACACTACTACTAAACCAAGTTCCTTCCAAGACTGTTAGTCAAACACCATATTAGTTATGGTATGTGAAACGTCCTAGTCTTAGTTATCTAAGAATTTGGGGATGTGACGCATATGTCAAGCTCACACAAACTAACAAATTGGATGATAGGGCATTTAAATGTAAGTTTGTAGGATATGCCTTGAACTCAAGAGCATACATGTTCTACGTCCAAAATGAACAAAGAACATTTGTCTCACGAAATGCTAAATTTCTAGAGAATGAATTCCTTCTCAAGAAATATAGTGGGAGTAGACTTGACCCCAATGAGGTAAGATAAGAACAAACTAACATAGAACTAAACCTCAGGCCTCTCAAAATGGAAGCGACGGAACAACCACAAGGTTATGAACTCAGAATGTCTGGTAGGGAAAGACATGAGCCTGAAAGATATGGTTTCCATATTGATGAGGAACATGATCAGGTCATTGATAATGACGATCCCACCAGTTATGACGAAGCAATGTGTGACATTGATTCAGTCAAGTGACTTGAGGCCATGAAATCCGAAATAGACTCTATGTATCAGAATCAAGTCTGGGACTTGGTAGATGCACCTGAAGGGATAAAACCCATAGGCTGCAAGTGGATTTACAAGTGTAAAACTGATGTAGAAGGCAACATCCAAACCTATAGGGCTAGGTTGGTGGTGAAAGGTTATAGACAAATCCAAGGAATTGACTATGACGAAACCTTCTCGCCTGTTGCAATGATAAAGTCCATTCGAATTTTACTGGCACTTGTTGCACACTTTGATTATGAGATTTTACAGATAGATGTCAAAACAGCTTTCCGTAATGGGAACCTCGTAGAGGAAGTCTATATGACACAACCTGAGGGCTTTGCATCTAAGGATGATCATAATAATGTATGCAAGCTTAACAATCCATTTATGGACTCAAACAAGCCTCCAGAAGTTGGAATATACAATTTGATGAGACAATCAAAGAATTTGACTTCATCAAAAATGTAGACGAGCCTTGTGTTTATAGGAAAAGTAGTGGGAGTGCTGTTGTATTTCTTGTATTATATGTCGATGACATATTAATCATCGGGAATGATATTCCCATGATGTAAGCCACCAAGCAATGGTTATCTCAGAATTTCTCCATGAAAGATTTGGGAGAAGCAGCCTACATCCTCGGCATTAAGATCTACCATAATAGATCTAAGAGGTTGTTAGGACTTTCTCAATCTACGTACATAGATAAAGTTTTGAAAATGTTCAAAATGGAAGATTCCAAAAGAGGTAATTTACCTACTTGTCATGGAATCAAATTATCTAAGGAGCAATGTCCACATACTCCTTCAGATAGAGAGCGTATGAGTAGGATCCCTTATGATTCAATAATAGGATCGATCATATACGCTATGCTATGTACAAGACCTGATGTCTATTATGCTCTTAGCATAACGAGCAGGTATCAGGCAAATCCTGGTGAGCAACACTGGGCAGCTGTCAAAACAATCCTCAAGTATCTGAGAAGAACTAAGGATGTGTTTTTGACATACGGAGATTGTTCTGAGATGAAAGTCATTGGTTACTGTGATGCGAGCTTTCAGATCGATAGGAATGACAACATATCACAAATAGGATATCTGTTTACTTTGAATGGCGGTGCTGTCAATTGGAAAAAGCTCAAAGCAGTCAACTACATCGGACTCCACCACTGAAGCCGAGTATATTGCAGCATCTGAGGCTGCTAAAGAAGCAGTCTGGATAAAGAAGTTCATCACGGAGCTGGAAGTGATTCCCGCGATCAAGAATGGCATCACGATGTACAGTGACAACACGGGCGCCATTGCTCAATCAAAGGAACCAAGGTCCCACCAAAAATCTAAGCATGTACTCAGGCGATTTCATCTCATCAGGGAGATTATTGAGAGAAAAGAAGTTATTATAGAGAAAATACCCACAGAAGATAATCTTGCAGATTCTCTGACTAAAGGGCTGACTCAACAAAAGCATGATAGGCACACCCGAGAGTATGGTGTCCAGATTCATACTAGATGGCTATAGTACAAGTGGGAGATTGTTAGGGATATGCCATATACCCAACTTGTGGATGGGCTATATGTACATGTATTTGTAATATTTTCATTAATTAATAAAATGGCAATCATTATTATACGTGTCTTACATAACTTATATGAATCATCAACATTGTAATAAAGCCATTGGAGTAATAAGACGATGGCTTCCACGCCTTATGAAAATCATTACTCTAAAATGTTCATAGTCTTAGTTTTGTGAATAATCTGGGCGTTCACAAAGCGGAGAGACTAGCATGATGATATGATCCACCCTTAAGTGGGGTAGCCGATCTCATAGGTTACTAGCGGAGATTCGTCTGCTTGGTGTATCACTTGGATGCATGAGTTACTCGTGTCCATCGAACTGACCGCCGAAAGTTTTCATATGGAGTGTTTATCCTATGTGTCTGTGAGAACTTTCATGTATCGATTATATGACTAGTCCTTAAACTTGAGGTATTTACAATCTTAGGTGTGGATCAAATAACTTTGACATTCTCCTTCCCCGGTTCAAAAGATCTGGTCATAAGGGTATGATTGGGTCATTTGTTGAAACAAATGAAGTTTGTAAAGATACAACAGAGAATCGCCACTCTCTCGGATAATATTTTCTTATAACAGTAGTATTCTAGTTCGCGGGTTGATATGTGGGATTAGTGCTTGAGACTATGGCCACAACGGAAGAATCATGTGAGATTCTTGGGTTAGAACGATTCATGACACTATAAACATCATACCTTTAACCATATGGGTAGACACTTTTCGTACCCTAGGTCAATAGGTAGGGATACAGTGAGGCGATGGACCGTATCATATGTAAATCGCATACAAAATGGGTATATATATCTTTCCTTCTCATTTGGGGGCCTTGGCATGTTGCTAGATGTCAACCTTGGTCAATAAAATCGAACGACCATCTGATCTGAGGATAATTTATGTTCGATTAAATTATCACGATTCATTTCATGTCCAACTTGAGGGGAACCCAAAAGGTCACACACAACAAAGTCGAAATCAATGGTTAACAGTGCACATTACAAATATAACAGCATATATGATTGCTGTAGGAATTGTTCATAAATGGTTCAATGTGTTTAATTATTGAACAGATCATTTATGAGGTTCCATAGTGGTTTAGGGATTGGTGAATGACGATGGGGGCACTTTGGGAATTGGAATTAAAAAAAATTACTATTTATGTGAATAGTAAAAAAAAAATTTGTTATTTGTTTTGAATTCCAATCCGGCCCAAACTCTTAATAGGGTTTTATAATCTCATTAAACCAGAAATTAAGATCCAATGGCTAAGATTAAATTAGCTTTTATCCCACATCAGATTCTTAATTAATTTTTTGTCTTTGGAGCACTATATAAACCCAAAGAATTCTTCACAAATTTTTGCACCAAACCTTTCATATCTTGGGTTTATATAAGTGAGCAACTCTAACGTTTAAGAGTAAGCCACTGATTTTGAGGATCCTTAAGTCTAATTGACTAGAGGAACCTCGAGTTAAAAGTTTTGAGGTATTTGCCTAGGCTAGCACAAAGGGCAAAATACCCGTGCACTCAAAGCGTAGTCTTGCCGTTGAGTTTTGGCTTTGGTGTTCTTATGATAGTTAGCATGTTTAGGTTTATGTTCTTGGCATGTTTTATGAGTTTTTATGCTTAGAATATATAGTAACATGCCTAGGCTTGTTGAATAATAAAAACTAATGGGACTTGGGCAAAGGGATAGCGGCATCATAATAATTTTTATTTTCCGCTGCGCACTCGCGGTCACTTCCCAACAGATACCTTCCAACTTCAACCACATATCGTAAGCATCTAAATCCTGTGCTATGTGGTGGAAGATATTAGGGCCGATCCACTGAGTATTCTGGCCGATAGTTCTAATTTTGAGCTTATTCTAGAGGGGGCTCAATTAAATTTACCAGTGATACTGACATGGCAGACACGTTGCTACTGTAGTGGCAAACTTAGACCGACAAGATGACATGGTAATGATGTGGTCACTGACGTGGCAGACATGTGGCAGTAGATGTGGCTGATGACCATGCGCTGATATGGCTGATGACTCAGCGCGAATGTGGCAGATGATAGGTATGCATCCTTCCATATGAGGATCTACCTCTGGTTGTGCTTCTGTCTCCCCCTCTTTCTCTTCCTCGATGTCTTCCTCGAGTCTCTGTGATGAAAGTTTCTGTCTGTTTTGAGCCAATGTCTTTTCTCCTAGACTCTTCATTCGACATGGCATATTTTACTACAGGCTTTGTAAGTTTGACTCCCGAATCTGAATTGCTGAGAGTAACCACTAATATCTCTCAGTTTTCAGGAAGAGAAATGAGTAGTATGAGGGCTTGTACTTCATCTCCCAACAGTATTTCTACTACATATAGTTGATTCACCAGATTCTAGAACTCATTAGTATGTTTTGCAATGGAAGTTCCACTTCATAGCTTCAAATTCACCCAACGCCTCTTTAACATGGCTTTATTCCGAGCGGTCTTGGCTTGGTACTTGCCTTCCAACTTCAACCACATCTCTTAAGTATCTGTATCATGTGCTACGTAGCCAAAGACACTATGGTCGACTCACTGCCTAATCTGACCGAGAGTTCCATTATTGACTTTATTCTAGTCACTCTCTTTGACAGAAACTAGTTTCACTTCCTTCTCCTCGATCATATCGAATATATCTTTATAGTGAAAATAATCTATCATTTGAGGCCTCTAGAGGGAGTAATTGGTTGATGTCATATTGTTCATCGTAACAGAAAAGGAATCTTCCATTTCCAATTTATGTTTAAAGTTTTAAATGAAAATAGGATAAAATCGGGGCTGATTTGCACAAATCAAATGTCACCATTTCTTCCGGAATGATCGAAAAAGGTGGATTTAAGTCTTCGTTGATCCAAATTCGACACAATGGCCGATTTATAAATTTTTGAATCTTCTAGGGTCAAAACTATAAATTTCAGATACTATATAGGGCTCAATGAAATTACTAGTGACGCTGACGTGGAAGACACGTTGGTGCTAACGTGGAAAACTGGGACAGCAAGCCGACGTGACAATGACGTGGCCAGTGACGTGGCTGACAATACGCTGATGTGGTAGTTGACGCAGTGCTTACATGTGCTGACTGTGTGCTGATGTGGCGGACACGTCAACATCTTCAACCTTCAGCAGGAGTATGCGGCGCGTGAGGCTAAATCACAACTCTCTATCCGTGCATGTGGATTCCTCCGTTCTTCATTTGATGGCCGAAAAATATCATCGTGCTCTTCTCAACATGAACAAACTGATGGTATGCTCAAAAATGATTTTTTAGAACTTCCCCGAAATTATAATTTTGTAGAACCGAATTTCGTTCTTCACCTCCAAGATCCCCAATGTATAACCAAAGCTACTGATACCACTTGTTGTGATTCTCTGATTACTGAATAGTATTTTATGAGGAAAAATAAATACTCTTTATTACTACTTGAATAGAATTTACTATTGGGGTTTTTAACGGTATAATCGGGTAAAGCAGTGGAACGTAAAAAATCAAAATTTTCCAATTTAATTTATTTTCTTAGGAAATTAAAATAAACTAATTCATTCTAATCACTCAATACTCAAAAATCAATTTTTACCCAAAATCCAGAATTTTCCCAAATTGCCGTGAACCCCAAAAGTTTATATTTTGATCATTTTATTCCTAATTTGTCAATTACAAGATTAGGTGATTTCCAATCACTACAAAAATGGTTTATACATCTCATGTACATTAAAATACAACTCATAAATAAAATCCCAAATGTTCTGTAAATTACCGAGAGCACCAATATTCTTGATTTTGATCATTTTGGTCTTAATTTGTCACATACAAACTTAGGTGATTTCCAATCACAACCAAAATAATTTTTACATCTCATATACATCAAAATACAACACAAATATTAAAAGCCCCAATTTTAGTTAAGGCAAAAACCCTAATTGTTCCAATTAATCAAATTAACAAAATTAATCAAAATTAATTCAATACAACACTTTAATCTAATCTCTACAACACCAAACAAGTCTCACCACTTTGTGTTGGACAGTTATGGCCCATAACATCACTATTTGTACAGATCATGGTGTTGTTGTACAAATTAACTATGTGACAAAGGAAATTGCTCTTTTATCATTTGTAATTAGATTACCAAGATGTATAAATGATAGAAGGTCCATATAATTAGTTCCGGATTGATAAGATATGAGACAGTATCAATCCATGATGGTTTAATCAATAAATATCCCTAGTCGTAGTATTATCGAGACTGGACATCGATAATGTGGAATAAACTAGTATTACACTTGTGCGTGTTGTGGGAGCATAACGGCATAGTTCTCATATATTTGGGCATAGGATACTCATGCAAGTGTAATAGGAGGTTGTGTTTACCGATGGTACGGAAACAGTTTCGCTCTGGATAGACCCCTCAGAATTCCATTGGTAGTATGACTATGTGTCTATGGAAGTCCGAATCAGGGTAGGTGTATTTGGTCTTAACCTGAGACTTGCACCGCTAACACTTGCGACAATCAATATAATTTGGTTTTGGTCGTCCAGGGCTTTAACAAGCTCTGTGTACGCCACTTCTGGGTATATTAAGAATCATAGTGTATTGGGTGTGATGTTGAGATGGAAGTATCACTCCAGTCATAGTGGAGATGATGATCACGCAGGATACGGAACTGGTTCTCTTATATGCTGTAGCTATCGGGATATTATGACTAGGTCATGTTTATCCGATTATAGAGACTAGTTACCAGAGATCCGATATGTGCTTCGTACGGGGCAGACACGATTCCAGCCCTAGGCCTTGCACGTGACATCCGATATTGGATCGTAATACATAATACTACGTATACTGCACCTAATATAGATCATATATTCCAGTAAGAATACTTCTGGATAATTGGGTAGGCACGGTGCTTTGCTAGAAGCCAACCATGTCTTGTAAATCGATAAAAACGTAGTGCTAGGTACGTACTTGTTCGGATAGTCTGACGACCGGATTTACTGCCAATATATCCGGGGATCTCATGGGTCGCTTCCCGAAGATTCACCGATGACGTATGACTCGCACTTTATTAATCTGGGATTAATTAAA
This sequence comes from Zanthoxylum bungeanum, assembly GCA_019454045.1. NCBI lineage: Eukaryota > Viridiplantae > Streptophyta > Magnoliopsida > Sapindales > Rutaceae > Zanthoxylum > Zanthoxylum bungeanum. The sequence goes on along the minus strand of SKCR01033616.1, from coordinate 3,929 downwards.
GAGAGAGAAAATTAATCTGGGATTAATTACGGAGATATTTAATCTGGGATAAAATATTAATTAAAAAGAGAGAACGATTAATTTGGAATTAATCGATAAAATAATATATTCGATATATTATACGAAATTGGATTTCGACGCGAAATTAACATTAGATTTTAATTCGGGCGAACGAGTTAATTTAGAATTAATTCGTTAGCGATGTGAATAGTAATTTTACTAGGCATAATTATTTAATTACGTCGCAACGGAAAATTCATTTATTCGAAATTAGCGAACCCGAGCCCGGGAGTGTTTGCGGGTGCACTCGCATTGTGAATTTAAGTGCGGCCCACAAGTCACATCTAGCGTCAAATCACTAGTCAATCGGTTGATGTGATGTCTAGTCACTTTGAGTTATGTGACAACATGTCACTTGTGATTGATGGTGGTAGTTGAAAAGCTTTAATGCTTGTACCTTTTTGACTTTTGGAAATTCAAAATATGGTATATGTTTTAATTGATTTTGGAAATTAATTAACTTAACACAACTCATTTTCTCTCCTCTCACTCTCCTCTCTATCTCTCTCGGCCAATGGCATTTTCTTCTTCCTTTTCACTGTAAATTCCGTGAGATGTAGAAGAAGCATAGGAAATTTTACGGTAAAATTTCCAAGGTGCTAGCACACATTCGGGGTCTTTCGAAGGTGATAGAGAAACCAACTTGTGAGCATGGAATCACTATTCGAAAGCTTGGAGCTTGGACCGAAAATGGAGCACAAAAGGAGGTGACTGCCGAATGCTTCACCATGGAGCAAAAAGATTTGTTTTCGTCGCATCCAAAAGCCGATCAATATAAGTATGATTCCGCCATATTTCTTGATGTATTCACATGTGTTTCTTGCTTGAATTGATCCTTGGGACTTAATAGAAACCCAACAATGGTATCAGAGCCATTTTGAGCTTGAAACTTGATTAGGGTAAAATCAGGTAAATTGAATTTGAGCATGTTTTGATGAAATTGATTGTTGGAATATGCTTATATTATGTTAACTTTGAGTTGTGCATAATAAATTTTGTGAAAATTGAATTTGATTGATTTTCCCCAAATCCATTGGCTTGGCCGAATGCATAATCAATTTCGTACTTTGAGTACTTATTCTTAAAACGAGTTGGGCTCGCGCAAAATCAAATCATTGTTTGAACATTAGATGGTCATTAATATTCATATTAATTAATTGGATTAGATTGATTGATAACATGCTTGTGTGAATACATGGATGCGATGTATGAATAATGTATATCAGATGGATATTAGATGGGTAAGGGCAATTTTGGAAATTGTTGTAATAAATTTAGAATTTATTAATTGGACCTGCATGTCCAGCCTATTACCTCCTGACTCTATGTATTTCCCTTCTCACATATTCCCCTTAATGTAAATGAGGTTTCTTTAGAAGTGTTATGTAATCGGGTAGAAGTAATATTTGTGCTAGCGGGAGAGAGGAAATGGAGAGATTTGTTCTAGGAACAATGTGTTTAAGTATCATTCCGCATATCATTATTATATTTACTTACGCGCCTTATTATGTGTTTAGAATGCATGTTTAAGGGTGTATGATAATGAGACCTTAACAAAGATAATTAATTGGTTGCCAATTACGCGAAAAACCCTCACAAAATATTAAGCGTTTTTCCTTCCATTGAGTGATTCTTACTCAAGATCCAAGACTGGCATTGGTTTGTTGGCCAAAGTCAAGACCTTTGTCCGTCGCGGATGTGTTTGAATCATGAAGGCTTTGTTCCATATCTGTGTCTTGTCCAAGTTGTTATTTGTTGGCCAAAGTCAAGATCACTTCTTGTCCATCGACATTGATTACGAAGCTTTCCAAGGCCAGTGGGTTCCGCTTAACTAGGATCACTAAGTTGTTGTGCCAAAGCCAAGGCTTAGTTGATTCAGAGGAAAAAGGTTAGGCAATATATTGGATATATTGGCATATATAAGATTTATGTTTCGGACTTGGATGTCACCTACTTGATCTAGGAATTGGATGGGATCCAATGATCTTAGAGATTACCTAGTTAATTATCATACAATTTGTTGGCCAAAGTCAAGATTGTGTGTTATTTAACGAGATCCTAGCCCACTAGGAAAAAAGTTTTTCCGAGTACTCAACAGAGGGTTAGAGGCTCGCCGAAAAATAGTGGGAGGCAAGTATTAAATTTTCAATATTCGTTTACTTACTTGCCATACGCGCTCATTTCATTTTTTCGTCATATAAATTAACATATTAGTTGGACTAATATTTCAACGTTGTTTTAAATTAAACAGTTGGACTGTATTCAAACTATTTCATTTATAGTTGATTATATAATTGGATTATAGTAATCAATATATTTGAATAATCATTTCAATTAATAGTTGATTTTATAATTGGATTATAGTAATCAATATAATTGAATTTAACCAATTAAATTATAGTTGATTATATAGATAGACTTTAGTACCTAAAATCGTTGATTAAATAGTTGGACTATTAGAATCAAGATAATTGAAAGATTAGTGTTTAAAACATAATCCTGAGTGAAAATGTATTTAAACGACTTTAATTTTCAAATTGGGAATAAAATCTCAGGATAGTCCTGGGTGACCGAGAAGTTACTTTATTTGATATAGTGACGTCTCGAACCTAAGCCCGGAGTTGAGCAAATAGTAGAACATGATATTTGGAATATTCAGGTGATGATAACTTTAGTGCTTAATCCATTATGCTTGCCGCAAAGATTCCTTAATTTCTTAATCAGAACTAAGGATTGGATCCTTATAGTATGATAATGAAATTGAAGGATCTTCATAGATCTATCTTTAGATCTTAGAAGTACAAATTGCAATAGAGAACTCTTGGAGAGTTAAAGGCTATGCTCAATGAGACAAAGCCAGAGCTTGCAATAAGGCAAGAAGCGCAAGGCGCATCTTACTTCGATATTCTAGAAGGCCAAGGCTTGGCCAAAGGCTTCTATGGTGTGGAAAAAAGGGCAAAGGAAAAATCATTATAATCTTCTAGAAAGACAAATGACATATCCCAAGATGTCTGCCTAAACTGTGGCAAACGAGGTCACGGAAGCATGACTGCCGTATGGACAAGGCAGACATGAAGGAATTGAAGACGGGACAAGGCTCCGACTTCAAATATGTTTGTCATAAACATGTTCACTACTAGTAGTAAAATTGGATTTTAGATACTGATTGTGGTACATAAATATGTACTGATGTGCAGAATCTGTTGACAAGCAGAATACTGACTTCAGATGAGATTTACCTACGAATCTGAGACGGGACGACAGTCGCTGTTTTAATCGTAGATACCTAAGTTTAGGTACTACCCTTCGAGTGTGTACTTAAATTAGGAAACTGTTAGAATCTAACTAGTTTGACTAGAAACATTATCTCTATTGTTGGAAATCTAATAACCATGTCCCAAGATCAAAAACAAGCAAAATATATATAAGAATGAACTACATTGAAGTAATGGCGGAAACAATACTCACAAAAACGGAATGTGGATGCAATGGATGAAACAAATGTTGCTCCTTTGTGCAGTGGAGGATTCGGCCAAGATGAAAAGAAATGCTCCAAGCAAAGTTTGATCCTTCCAAGCTCTAAGATGAGTTTCCCATAACACCTTGTATGATCCCTTGATGTTGCTAGCCAAAGTTGTGTGTTAGAGTTCCAAACAAGCACACTTTCTTCTTGTCTTGCCACAAAACAAATGAAGAATTGGAGAGAGCTTTGAGAGCTCACTGTTTCGGTAATTAGAGAGGGAGAGGAGCATTTGATTTTTGTCTCAAAAATCAATTTATATTTATGTCATAATTATATTAAATAATAATATACTTATGACACAAACCATGCAAAGACTTAGAGTGTCTAACACTCAATTTCCATGCAA
>SKCR01033615.1:0-83480 GCA_019454045.1 Zanthoxylum bungeanum | reverse complement strand
TCATGTTTATCTGATTATAGAGACTAGTTACCAGAGATCCGATATGTGCTTCATACGGGGCATACACAATTCTAGCCCCAGGCCTTGCACGTGACATCCGATACTGGATCGTAATACGCAATACTACGTATACTACGCCTGATATAGATCACATATTCCTTTAAGAATATTTCTGGAGAATTGGGTAGGCACGGTGTTTTGCTAGAAGCCAACCATGTCTTGTAAATCGGTAAAAATGTAGTACTAGGTACGTACGTGTTCGGATAGTCCGACGACCGGATTTACTGCCAACATATCCGGGGATCTCATGGGTCGCTTCCCGAAGATTCACCGATGATGTACGACTCGCACTTTATTAATCTGGGATTAATTAGATGAGAGAGAAAATTAATCTGGGATTAGTTACGGAGATATTTTATCTGGGATAAAATATTATTTAAAGAGAGAGAACAATTAATTTGGAATTAATCGATAAAATAATATATTCGATATATTATACGAAATTGGATTTCGACGCGGAATTAAAATTAGATTTTAATTCGGGCAAACGAGTTAATTTAGAATTAATTCGTTAGCGACGTGAATAGTAATTTTGCTAGACAAAATTATTTAATTAAATTAATTTAATTACGTCGCAACGGAAAATTTATTAATTCGGAATTAGCGAACCCGAGCCCGGGAGTGTTTACGGGCCCACTCGCATTTCGAATTCAAGTGCGGCCCACAAGTCACATCTAGCGTCAAATCATTAGTCACTTTGATTGATGTGATGTCTAGTCACTTTGAGTAATGTGACAACTAGTCACTTTTGAGTGATTGATGGTGGTAGTTGGGAGGATTAAATGTCATGTACCTTTTGGATTTGGAATTCAAATTTTTTGGTATATTATTTATTTATTTTTGAAACACAAACCAACTAACACACTTGACTTTCTTTTCTCTTTCTTCTCTTCTCCATTTTCGGTCTTGGATCAAAATTTTTCATCTCCAAAATCTGCCATTGCCGAGAGCATGGTAGAAGCTTTGTGAAGATTTGTTGCAAGTTTTTCACAAGTGGTAGCACACTTTAGGAGTCTTGCGAAGGTGATAGGGAAACCCACCCATGGGCATGGAATGCACACCAAGCTTGGAGCTTGAAGAACACAAAATTGGAGCACAATATTTGGAGCAAAACCGTGAGCTTATTTGAGGAAAAGCTTGAAGATTTTTGTTGTTCCTCGCATTGCAAAAGCCGATCAATGTAAGTATGATTCCGCTATACTTCTTTGTTGTATTCGCACATGTTTTATGCTTGAAATCGATCTTGGGACTAATCTAGAAACGCAACAATGGTATCAACTTTACCAATAATCTTCTAATACACATGAACTGCGTAAGTCGGAGAGAGTCAGAAAACAACCTGGGAGGTATGGGTTTCTGATCTCACCTCATAAAGATGTCAATCTTATTGAGGAAAACAAACTGACTACATATGAGGAAGTGATACAAGGTATCGACTCCCTATTATGGCAAAATGCCATGAAGTCCGAAATGGATTCCATGTATATTAACTAAGTTTAGACACTGGTTGATGTACTGGAAGGCATTGTGCCTATTGGTACTATATAAGTCTTCAAGGAAGACATACATGGAAGGCAACATACCAACGTACTAAGCTGGGCTTGTAGCGAAAAGGAATCATTATCAACATTGTGTCGATTACGACGAAACCTTTTACTCGTTGCCATGGTTGAATCCATTTGGATAATGCTCACTGATGCTGCATGTTTCATTTATGAAATATGGTAGCTGAATGCCAAAATCACTTTCCTTAACGGAAACCTTTTGGAGGATGTTTATAACATCCTGACGGTTTTGTCGTACCAAAATGAGCAAACAAGGTTTGCAAGTTAATTCGATCCATTTATGGATTGAAGCAAGCATTGCGTTCTTGGAACTATAGTTTTGATGTAATCATAATTGTATATGATTTAATTCAAAACGAAAATGATTCTTATGTATATAAGAAGGTTAGTGGGAGCGCACTGACAGTGATTGTCATATACAATGATGATATATCATTTCTTGGAAATGATATTCCCATAATACAATCGGTGAAAGCTTGGCTTTCATGAAAATTCTCCGTAGAATACTTGGGAGAGACAACCTTTATTCTAGGAATAAAGATCTACTGGGATAATCTAAAGGTTGTTGGAACTCTCTGAGAACTCGTACATTGAAATAAATGTGCGCGACCTGGTGTCTCATATGCTTTGAGCATATGGAGTCACAATCAGGCCAATCCAAGTGATAGTCACTGGATTGATGTTAAGAACATCGTTTAGTATCTTAGATGAACTAAAGATGCTTTCTTATACTATGGAGAAAGAGAACTTGAAGTGACTGGGTTCACTACTGCAAGTTTCCTGACCGACAATAACGACTATAAGTCGTAATAAAAGGTACTATACAGTTTGAATAACGGAACAGTGAGCTGGAAATCTTCTAAGCAAGATACTGTTACCGAATAAACAACAAAAGTGGGTTATTGATGCAGCTGAGGCAGCAATAGAAGCCATTTGGGTCGATAATAATCCTAATTAGATTAAGAGTAGTTTCTTTAGCAGCTGAGCTAGGCTACAACACAGGCTAAAGAATTAATGGTCTCATAAACGATCTAGATATATATACTTCAAATATTCATCTGATTCGTTCGGATCATACATCGTGGCGATGTGATGATCGAATAAATCGCACCAGATGATAACCTTGCAAATCCACTGACGAAAGCCTTTCCTCAGCAAAAGTTTGAGCGAACCGTAAATAGTTCGGGTGTAGGACACTTGAGTGATTGGCTATAGGCCAAGTGGGAGATTGTTGGATAATTATGACCCATAACATCACTATTTGTACTGATCATGGTGTTGTTGTACAAATTAACTATGTGACAAAGGAAATTGCCCTTTTATCATTTGTAATTGGATTACCTAGATGTATAAATGATAAAGGGTCCTTATGATTAGTTCCGGATTGAGATGATATGAGACAGTATCAATCCACGAAGGTTTAATCATTAAATATCTCTAGTCCGAGTATTATCGAGATTGGACATCGATAATGCGTAAAAGACTAGTATTACACTTGTGCGCGTTGTGGGAGCATAACGACATAGTTCTCATATATTTGGGTATAGGATACTCATGCAAGTGTAATAGGAGGTTGTGTTTACCGAGGTTACGGGAACAGCTTCGCTCTGGATAGACCCCTCAGAATTCCATTGGTAGTATGACTATGTGTCTATGGAAGTCCGAATCAGGGTAGGTGTATTTGGTCTTAACCTGAGACTTGCACCGCTAATACTTGCGACAATCAATATACTTTGGTTTTGGTCGTCCAGGGCTTTAACAAGTTCTGTGTATGCCTCTTCTGGGTATATTGAGAATCGTAGTGTATTGTGTGTGATGTCAAGACGGAAGTATCACTCCAGTCATAGTGGAGATGGTGATCACGTAGGATACGGAACTAGTGCTCTTTTATGCTGCAGCTATCGGGATATTATGACTAGGTCATGTTTATCCGATTATAGAGACTAGTTACCAGAGATCCGATATGTGCTTCGTACAGGGCAGACACAATTCCAACCCCAGGCCTTGCACATGACATCCGATACTGGATCGTAATACGCAATACTACGTATACTACACCTGATATAGATCACATATTCTTTTAAGAATATTTCTGGAGAATTGGGTAGGCACGATGCTTTGCTAGAAGCCAACCATGTCTTGTAAATCGGTAAAAACGTAGTACTAGGTACGTACTTGTTCGGATAGTCCGACGACCGAATTTACTGCAAACATATCTGGAGATCTCATGGGTCGCTTCCCGAAGATTCACCGATGACGTACGACTTTCACTTTATTAATCTGGGATTAATTAGATGAGAGAGAAAATTAATCTGGGATTAATTACGAAGATATTTTTTCTGGGATAAAATATTATTTAAAGAGAGAGAACGATTAATTTGGAATTAATCGATAAAATAATATATTTGATATATTATACGAAATTGGATTTCGACGCGGAATTAAAATTAGATTTTAATTCGGGCGAACGAGTTAATATAGAATTAATTCGTTAGCGACGTGAATAGTAATTTTACTAGGCATAATTATTTAATTAAATTTGATTTAATTACATCACAACGGAAAATGCGTTAATTCGGAATTAGCGAACCCGAGCCCGGGAGTGTTTGCGGGCCCACTCGCATTTTGAATTCAAGTGCGGCCCACAAGTCACATCTAGCGTCAAATCATTAGTCACTTTGATTGATGTGATGTCTAGTCACTTTGAGTGATGTGACAACTAGTCACTTTTGAGTGATTGATATTGGTAGTTGGGAGGATTAAATGTCATGTACCTTTTTGGATTTGGAATTCAAATTTTTTGGTATATCATTTATTTGTTTTTGAAACACAAACCAACTAACACACTTGAATTTTTTTCTCTTTCTTTTCTTCTCCATTTTCGGTCTTGGACCAAAACTTTTCATCTCCAAAATCTGCCATTGCCGAGAGCATGGTAGAAGCTTTGTGAAGATTTGTTGCAAGTTTTTCACAAGTGCTAGCACACTTTGGGAGTCTTGCGAAGGTGATAGGGAAACCCACCCATGGGCATGGAATGCACAACAAGCTTGGAGCTTGAAGAACACAAAATTGGAGCACAAAATTTGGAGCAAAACCGTGAGCTTCTTGGAGGAAAAGCTTGAAGATTTTTGTTGTTCCTCGCATTGCAAAAGCCGATCAATGTAAGTATGATTCCACTATACTTCTTTGTTGTATTCGCACATGTTTTATGCTTGAAATCGATCTTGGGACTAATCTAGAAACCCAACAATTAATCCAATTAGGCCAAATAAAATAATCAATGTTATCTAATAACACTTACTTATCTTAGTTGATAATTATAATATCGAATATTATTTATTATCAAAAATTATCGGCTACCCAAGTACCCAACTAGTACACTTCATATTGTGAGACTCTCTAAGTCCTGACACGTTCGTCAGATAAACCTAGCATATATGTACGCAATTCGGCCACCTCCGAATTCTCGAAGATTACAAACGACCTTTCTGAACTATACAAGTCAGGGTCATCACATATGTTTAAAAATCTCTTTGTCGTAGGCTATCCGAGTTATGCTTAGTAAACATAGAATACACCATCAATTTTCCAAGGCGCATATCTCTTGTTGACATGTCCATGATTCTTTACAACTAACCATAAACCATTTCTGATATATGCGATCCACCTTAAATGATCGACTTTGGCCAAATTTTTAAGAATCATGACTTACTTACTTGGATACCTAAATCCCTTATGGTACACATAGAGGCCAGCGGATCCCATTTTGATACGCACTTGATTAATGAGTGCATCGGTCCACACCCAAAGAACATCTAGAGGTCAGACCATGAAAGATTTCTGACATGCTTGGCATCTAAGTGTGAAGGATCTTACACACAATCAATTTATCATATAGTTAAAGGATCACATATGCTACTCAACGCGAGGAGATTCCTATTGATAGTGGTGTGTACTTCCAACTATTAGGAATCACTTGTGAGTCATTCAGTATTCGCTTTAATGAATACCAACATGTCTATACGAGCTTCCAAAGCTCATGGTACATCGAGTTAAACCATTGGAAATCCAATTCCAAAATACGACATGTGCTAGTATTCTATGTTATAGGAATTCGACCGTATTCCAAAACCAATGACTATAAATATTTACTTTAAGAATAGTTTATAATGGTAATACTATCCCAACGTCGGACCTCCTAATGTCCAACACTACTACAAGACTATTCTAAGGTCGATGTCATTCTTAGCATATTTATACATCAATCTAATATGCATAATGACATTACCATTAATAGGGTTTGAAATGAAAATGTAGTTATTTTATTAATAAATATAAAATATACAATACATTATTCGGATTGGCTCTCCAAGCACCAACTCAAACACTTGAATCGTTTCTTATTCTCACAATAATGATGGTATTAGATTAAGACGTATTTCAGGTGTATACTTGTCAATGTGCACTAATGAGCTTCATAAATACACCATCAAGCATTGGGTGAATACGTTAACTCATCACGCTATATCTAATGTTTTACCGGAGCGACCTAAGTTCTGAGAACTGATACCCTCATTATCGACGGTCTTGGGCATAAGTAGTAAGAACTCATTCATCTTCGTATTGACAAGACAAACCTTCCTATAATGCTCTAAAATTATTAATACTATTACTTAAAAAAAGTAATCAACTAATAATGAGAGAGTTATGACAATCAATTCATTAACATACTTGGATCAAAATTTTTATTTAAAACATGCAATGCATATCTAATATGACTTGCATAATTAAACTAAAATTACCATGTTAAATAATCAAAACACATGTGTTGTGTGGTTAAGACCTGTGTTGATACCATTCTGTTGGGGCAGTTATAGGACCCCTAGGATCGGATCGATGCCCCAAGTAGTAGAAGTGGGTCTAACCCAAGGTTATTAGGGATAGGTGTATATTAAAATATTTTAATGAAAACTACATTTGGATACGAGTCTGACCGGCGTAAACACACACGTATAACGCAAGCGCACGTATCGTTCAAGTAGTATAAAAATATCGATCCCACGAGGACTTAATTCCTACTGTTGTTATTAATTGTTGATACTATTTATTACAGATATCTAATTATAGGGAGAAGAGAATTGATTGCTTGAAATGATTTGATTTGTAGAGTTGCTAAATAAATAAATAAATAAAAAGAGAAAAGAAAATACTAAGGAAAATAAAAGACTTAAAGATCTAGGGTTGTTAATCTTTCTAATATCAATTAAAAGATGAAGTAGTTAAATCATAGTTGGGTAAATTATTGAATTATTAATCTGGAACACTAAATTATGTAAAAGTCTCTTTCGAATGATCATTTACAAATACCTAGTATAATCCAATTGAACCATATGTCTATGTCAATTAAATTACCTAGATTCATTAAGATTAAATTCCAATTATTGATTACCCCCGCCCGACAGGTATATGTCTATCCTGTAAGGAAATCTATTAAAGGTTTATCTATCCTTAAAGAAGATCGTGGGTTGTTGAGTATAAGGTCTTTAAACTTAAAATCTCTATGTCTAGTTCATTTTAAGTTTTATCTAATCAATTTTATTAGTGATCAGTTAATAAAAAGGCATTAAGGTTATGACTCAACAAATAATTCTTTAATTACCCAAACTATAATCTAACCCTTTTTAAATCGGTGATATTAGATTTTATCACAACCCTAGATATTTAACTTAGTTACAACTCATAACTAAAGTTAATATAAACTTAAAAGACATAAAATGAAATTGCTGAAAAGTAATAAAAAGAAATGCTAAGGTAAAAGGAATTAACTTCTACTATTCACTATTTAGATATCTCCCAATAATATAATATATAATCTTGTGATATTTTAAACCAACCGTCCGGAATGGCGGTATCCTGATTAAGTCAAATTCAAATATACCAGCCATAAGGCGGAACAAAAATATAAACTTAAACCAACCGTCCAGAATGGTGGTATCCTTTATTAATTCAGATTTTAAGTAGTTTATATATTATTTTAAAGAGAGATTAATCTAAATAGCAAAAGTAAAAGTATTACCTCATTACCTCAGCATAGAGAAGTTACCCCCTCATAGATGGATAGAATTACTACTACAAAGCGTAAATAAAACTGAATAAAAGAAGAAAATATGAAGAACTCTTTATTATATAAGTATTTACAGAGGATTTGGTACATTTGAAACTAAAAATTCGAAATCTATTTATAGGCAAAAAAATCTAATTTTTTATTATTATTTTTTGATTTTTTATTTTTTTATTATTTTTCTGATTTTTATTTTTTTATTATTATTTTTTTTGGATCGCTGAATTTTCGACACGTGGCATGGTGTGCTAAAAATGACGGCTCGTTGAATCTTTGACATGTGGCATGGTGGTGCAATTACCAAAATACCATCGGTGTCGGGACGCCCAAAATACCAAAATACCCTTTTCGCCAAATTTCACAGTTTTGCTCCAAATCACCTCCAGAATGTTCTGAAACTTTATTTCGGTGTCGGGATGTCCAAAATTACCAAAATTTGTGTCGGGACGTCCAAAATTACCAAAATACCCTTTTTTCCAAATTTCACCAAATTTCACAGTTTTGCTTCAAATCACCTCTAGAATGTCCTGAAACTTTATTTATCTACAAAATAACACAAAACACATCAAAATATTCACAAAACTCAAGAAACTATACAAAATATTAAGTTAAGTGAGTGGGAAATAGTGATACATTTATCACTTATCAGAGTCCGTAAAAAAGGGACAAAATCGGAGACCGGAAAATCCGAAACGGAGAAAATGAAGTTTCAATGTTCATGGCATCAAGTCTCAGCGCGTCACGACGCAAAAGCTTGGGAGTCATGACGCCCAATCTGCGAGAGCTCTACGTCTCGACGCCTAATGGTTACAGTTGAGACGCCCTAAGCTATGAAAGTTGAGTGTCATGACGTCAGTGATCAAAGTCACGACGCCGTCCTGTATAGAATGATGGCATAAAGCATTTTTAACTTCAAATCAATTCTAAACACTTCTAATTTTCTCCAAATACTTCAATGCACCTAAAATCCAATAATAGCATCAAAATCATCATCAACACATGTTATACAATAAACATACATGTATTCTAAATACATGTACCTATATGTTTGAATCAAAACATAAAACAATTTAGAATCCCACAATGAAATGACTCATGAATAATTTTAGGTTACTCAAAGGTGGTCAAGTGATTCTAGAATAGCCAAAGCTCTAAGTTTTAATCTAGAGTTCCAAACTCTTATTAATTTTTCCATGTACAAGATGAACATATTTGACCCAATTACAAGCATATTGTGTTTAGACTTCTAAAGCATCTATACACAATTAATTAGCCTAATTACAATTTCAAGCTATGCTATTATGTATGCAATACACAATTCATCACTATACGTCTCACTAATGAAGAACATAGCTTATGAGAAGATCAAACTTACCTATCAAGCTTGATACAAACATCCAATCTCATTCTCATTGTTGCAATGGTTTGACAACTTTAAAAGTTTAGCAAGCTTGACTCCAATATCCAATCTTGATTCTAATACTAGCAAGCTTCACTCTAATTTCCAATCTTGATTTCTCCTTATTGAAATGTTGTAGAGATCTTCCAAAGCTTCTCTAAACACTTCTCTACCTTAAGCTAATTTCTCTAACTTTTGCTTGTTTTAGCTTTCTTAATCTTGATTAAAACTTTTACTGAAGCTTGTTATTTATAACAAAACTTAGGCAATTTTTAATGAATAAAAGTTCTAATCAACTTTTATGTAAGCTTAATCTAATTTGTCCAAATATGTATAATTAGGTGTGACTAATCACCTTTGTCTACCACTTTGATTTAATCCAATTACATCAAGACAAAATTTAATTATTGGATAAGTTACATGTCTACCACTTTGATTTAATCCAATTAAATCAAGCTAAATACACCTATAATTACATATTTGAAAATTACTAAAATATCCTTAAATGGTAGAGATATTTATGAAATTACGACAAAGCCCATGTGTAAATTTTGGATTAATCCAATTAGGTCAAAGTAAATAATCAACTTTTTCCAATAACACTTAATTATCTTAGTTGATAATTATAATATCAAATATTATTTATTATAAAAAATTATCGGCTACCCAAGTGCTCAACAAGTACACTTCATATTGAGGGACTCTCTAAGTCCAGACACGTTTTTCATATAAGCCTATCATATATGGACGCACTTAGGCAACCTCCGAATTCTCGAAGAACACGAACGACCTTTCTGAACTATACAAGTCAAGGTCATCACATATATTTATCAATCCCTCTGTCGTAGGTTATTCGAGTTGTGCTTAGGAAACATAGAATGCACCGTCAAGTTTCCGAGGTGTAAATCTCATGTCGATATGTCCACGATTCTTTACAACTAATCATAAACCATTTCTAATAAATACGATCCACCCTAGGTGATCGACTTTGGCCAACATTTTAAGAATCGTGACTTACTTACATGGATTCCTAAACCCCTTATAATACATTTATGAGCCGACGAATCCTATCTTGATATGCAATTGATTAACGAGTGCATCGGTCCACACCCAAAGAACATCTAGAGGCCAGACCATGAAAGGTTTCTGACATACATGGCATCTAAGTGTGGAAGATCTCACACAAAATTAATTTATCCTATAGTCAATGGATCACATATGCTACTCAACTCGAGGAGATTCCTATTGACAGTGGTGTGTACTTCCAACTATTAGGAATCACATGTGTCTATACGAGCTTCCAAAGCTCATGGTTTATCGGGTTAAACCATTGGAACTCCAATTCCAATATACGATATGTGCTAGTATTCTAGGTTATAGGAATTCGACCGTATTCCAAAACCAACGACTATAAATATTTACTTTAAAAATAGTTTATAATAGTAATACTATCCTAATATCGGATCACCTAGTGTCCGGTATTACTACAAGACTATTCTAAGGTCGATGTCATTCTTAACATATTTATACATCAATCTAATATGCATAATGACCTTACCTATAATAAGGTTTGAAATGAAGATGTAGTTATTTTATTAACAAATAATAAGATATACAATGTATTATTCAGATTGGCGATCTAAGCACCAACTCCAACACTTGAATCGTTTCTTATCCTCACAATAATGACGGTATTGGATTAAAAAGTATTTTAGGTGTATACTTGTCAATGTGCACTAATGAGATTCGTAAATATACCATCACAATAATGATGGTATTGGGTGAATACGTTAACTCATCACGCTACATCTAATGTTTTATCGGAGCGACCTAAGTTCCGAGAATGCTCACTATCAACTGTCTTGGGCATAAGTTGTAAGAACTCATTCATCTCCGTATTTACAAGACGGACCTTCTAATAATGCTATAAAATTATTAATACTATTACTTAAATAAAGTAATCACCTAATCATAGGAGATTTATGACAATCAAGTCATTAACATGCTTGGATCAAAATTTTAATTCAAAAAATGCAATGCATATCCAATATGACTTATGCATAATTAAATTAAAATTACCGTGACATAGATTCAAAACAAGTGTGTTGTATGGTTAAGACATGCACTAATATCATTATGTTGGGTCATTTTTGGGACCCATAGGGTCGGATTGGTGCCCCACGCAGTAGAAGTGGGTCTAACCCAAGGATATCAAGGATAGGTATTTATTAAAATATTTTAAAATATTTTAGTGAAAACTACATTCCGATACGAGTCCTTAGGAAAAAACGGGGACCAAATAGGAGTCCGAAAACTCTAGAACGGAGAAAATGAAGATTCAGCGTTCATGGGCATCAAGTCTCGATGCAAAAGCTTATGTGTCGTGAAGCCCTATATGTGAAAGCTCCGTGTCGCGACGTCAGAGATCAAATTCGCGATGCCACCCTGTGTAAAATGTTGACAGAGAGCATTTTCTACTTCAAATCAATTTTAAACACTTCAAATTTTCTCCAAATACTTCAATGCACCTAAAATCCAATATTAGCTTCAAAATCATCATCAACACAAGTATTCTAAATACATGTATGCATTTTTTTGAATCAAAACACAAACCAATTTAAAATCCTCTAATGAAATGAATCATGAACAATTATAGGCCACTCAAAGGTGGTCAAGTGATTCTAGAGTAGCCATACCTCTAAGCTTTAATCTAGAGTTCCAAACTCTTAATAATTGTTTAATGTCCAACATGAACATATTTGACCTAATTACAAGCATATTGTGTTTATACTTCTAAAGCATCTATACATAATTAATTAGCCTAATTACAACATCAAGATATGCTATTATATATGCAATACACAATTTATCACTATATTGTTGGACAATTATGACCCATAGCATCAATATTTGTACAGATCATGGTGTTGTTGTACAAATTAACTATGTGACAAAGGAAATTGACCTTTTATCATTTGTAATTAGCTTACCTAGATATATAAATGATAGAAGGTCCTTATGGTTATTTCTGGATTGAGATGATATGAGACAGTATCAATCCACGAAGGTTTAATCATTAAATATCCCTAGTCAGAGTATTATCGAGATTGGACATCGATAATACGTAAAAGACTAGTATTACACTTGTGCGCGTTGTGTGAGCATAACGGTATAGTTCTCATATATTTGGGTATATGATACTCATGCAAGTGTAATAGGAGGTTGTGTTTACCGATGGTACGGGAACATCTTCACTCTGGATAGACCCCTCGGAATTCCATTGGTAGTATGACTATGTGTATATAGAAGTCCGAATCAGGGTAGGTGTATTTGGTCTTAACTTGAGACTTGCACCTCTAATACTTGCGACAATCAATATACTTTGGTTTTGGTCGTCTAGGGCTTTAACAGGTTCTGTGTACGCCTCTTCTGGGTATATTGAGAATCGTAGTGTATTGGGTGTGATGTCAAGAAGAAAGTATCACTCCAGTCATAGTGGAGATGATGTTCAAGTAGGATACAGAACTTGTGCTCTTATGTACTGTAGTCATCGGGATAATATGACTAGGTCATGATTATCCGATTATAGAGACTAGTTACCAGAGATCCGATATGTGCTTCGTACGAGGCATACACAATTCTAGCCCCAGGCCTTGCACGTGACATCTGATACTGGATCATAATACGCAATACTACGTATATTACGTCTGATATAGATCACATATTCATTTAAGAATATTTATGGAGAATTGGGTAGGCACGGTGCTTTGCTAGAAGCCAACCATGTCTTGTAAATCGGTAAAAATGTAGTACTAGGTACGTACGTGTTCGGATAGTCCGACGACCGGATTTACTGCCAATATATCCAGGATCTCATGGGTCGCTTCCTGAAGATTCACCGATGATGTATGACTCGCACTTTATTAATCTGGGATTAATTACAGAGATATTTTATATGGGATAAAATATTATTTAAAGAGAGAGAACGATTAATTTGGAATTAATCGATAAAATAATATATTCGATATATTATACGAAATTGGATTTCGACACGGAATTAAAATTAGATTTTAATTCGGGCGAATGAGTTAATTTAGAATTAATTCGTTAGCGATGTGAATAGTAATTTTGCTAGGCATTATTATTTAATTAAATTTGATTTAATTACGTCGCAACGGAAAATTCGTTAATTCAGAATTAGCGAACTCGAGCCCGGCAGTATTTGCGGGCCCACTCGCATTTCGAATTCAAGTGCGGCCCACAAGTCACATCAAGCGTCAAATCACTAATCAATCAATTGATGTTATGTCTAGTCACTTTGAGCGATGTGACAACTTGTCACTTGTGATTGATGGTGGTAGTTGGATAGCTTTAATACTTGTACCATTTTTGTAATTCAAATTTGGTATATCATTAATTGATTTTGGAAAATCAATATTGTGTATTAGATACACAAACCAACTAACACAACACATTCTCTCATTTCTCTCCTCTCACTCTCTCGGCCTTGGGCCATTTTCTTCTTCATTTTACTGCAATTGCCGAGAATTGAATAAGAAGCTTAGGAAATTTTATGGCAAAATTTCAAGAGTGCTAGCACACATTCGGGGTCTTGCGAAGGTGATAGGGAAACCCACCCGTGGGCATGGAATGCACACCCAAGTTTGGAGCTTGGCCGAGCACTTGGAGCACTAAAGAGGAGCAAAAAACCGTGAGCTACTTGGATGAAAAGCTTGAAGATTTTTGTTGTTCCTCGCATCGCAAAAGCCGATCAATGTAAGTATGATTCCGCCATGCTTCTTTGTTGTATTCGCACATGATTTCTTGCTTGAAATCGATCCTGGGACTAACCTAGAAACCCAACATATATGTCTCACTAATGAAGAGAGAATATCAAACTTACCTAGCAAGCTTGATACAAAGATCCAATCTACTTCTCCTTGTTGAAATGGTTGGAGAACTTTCAAAGTTTAGCAAGCTTGACACCAAGATTCAATCTTTATTCTAATGCTAGCAAGCTTCACTCCAAGATCCAATCTTGATTTCTCCTTGTTGAAATATTGTAGAGATCTTCCAAAGTTTCTCTAAACACTTCTCTAACTTAAGGCTAATTTCTCTAACTCTTGTTTGTTTTAGCTTTCTTAATCTTGATTAAAACCTTTGCTCAAGCTTGCTATTTATAGAAAAATTTAGGTAATTTTTAATTAATAAAAATTCTAATCAACTTTTATGTGAGCTTAATATAATTTGTCCAAATATGTATAATTATGTGTGACTAATCACCTTTATCTACCACTTTGATTTAATCCAATTACATCAAGACAAAGTTTAATTAATGGATTAATTACATGTCTACAACTTTGATTTAATCCAATTAAATCAAACCAAATACACCTATAATTACATATTTAAAAATTACTAAAATATCCTCAAATGATATAGATATTTATGAAATTTTGACAAAACCCTTGTGTAAATTTTAGATTAATCCAATTAATCCAATTAGGTAAAAGTAAATAATCAATGTTATCCAATAACACTTAATTATCTTATTTAATAATTATAATATCAAATATTATTTATTATAAAAAATTATCGGCTACCCAAGTGTTCAACGAGTACACTTCATATTGTGAGACTCTCTAAGTCCAGACACGTTCGTCATATAAGCCTAGCATATATGTACGCAATTCGACCACCTTTGAATTCTCAAAGAACACGAACGACCTTTCTGAACTATACAAGTCAAGGTTATCATATATGTTTATCAATCCCTCCATCGTAGGCTATTCGAGTTGTGCTTAGGAAACATAGAATACACCATCAAGTTTCCGAGCTACACATCTCATTTCGACATGTCCACGATTGTTTTAAGAATCATGACTTACTTACATTGATACCATAACCCATTATGGTACAAATACGGGCCGACGAATCCTATCTGGATACGCACTTGATTAATGAGTGTATCGATCCAAACCCAACGAACATCTAGAGGCCAGACCATGAAAGGGTTTTGATATACATGATATCTAAGTGTGGATGATCTCACACAAAATCAATGCTATTCTATAGTTAAAGGATCACATATGCTACTCTACTCGAGGAGATTCCTATTGACAGTGTTGTGTACTTCTAACTATTAGGAATCACCTGTGAGTCATTCAGTATTCGCTCCAACGAATACACACACGTCTATACGAGCTTTCAAAGGTCATGGTACATAAGGTTAAACCATTGTAACTCCAATTAAAATATACGACATGTGCTCGTCTTCTAGTTTATAGGAGTTCGACTGTTTTCCAAAACCAACGATTAGAAATATTTACTTTAAGAACAGTTTATAATAGTAATACTATCCTAATATTAAACCACATAGTGTTCAATATTACTACATTACTATTCTAAGGTCGATGCCATTCCTAGCATATTAAACATCAATTTAATATGGATAATGCATTACCATTAATAAAGTTTGAAATCAAAATGTTGTTATTTTATTAATAAATAATAAAATATACAATATATTATTCAATTTGGCCCTCCAAGCACAAACTCCAATATTAATAATAGTGGCTCGAAAACTATAACCTTACTTTCAAGGACATCCGATCACAGTTTACACCACCTACCCTATGAGAAACATCCTCCAAAAACTCGAACTCTCTGGGAGGCTGATCAAGTGGGTAGTTGAGCTGAGGGAGCATGATATAACTTAACATCCTCAAATCGTGATTAAGTCTAAGACACTAGCAGACATTGTGGCAGACTTCTCCTCAAGCCTACAAGCTCAAGCTAATATGGAGGTCCAAAGTGTCCAACAATAATGACTTAGAGGCTCCATTAGATGGCTCGAGTAATAAAAGATGATGCGGACTAGGACTCGTACTCACTATGCCTAAAGGGTACATGTTACAACAAGCAGTCAAATGTGGCATTAAAGTTCCGAAAATGAGTTCGAGTACGAAGCGATGATCGCTGGTTTGGCACTAGTCAAAGACCTTGGAGTAAAGAAGATTGAGGTCTAGTCAAATTCCCAACTCATCATCAACTAGCTTCAAGGGTCATATCAAGTAAGAGACTCATAAATGGCCTTTTAGTTTACAATCTCACAAGTTCTTAGAGGCGAGAACTCCAATTTCGATGCCCTAGTCACGCTTGGATCGGCTGTGTAAGGGGACAAGCCCCACTCAATCCTCGTGATTTTCTTACAATAGTCAGCTATTTGGAAGAAATATACCATGGAATCGCCTCATTCAGCCTAGCCAGCACTTGGATGACTACACATGTCAATTAGTTGAAAGATGGTTCACTCCCACATGAGAAGTTTGAAGATATAAAGATCCAACGCCAGGCTGTGAGGTTCACTTTGTATGATGGTCGATTGCTGAAGAGATCGTACTCTGGACCCTACCTTAAATATGTCATTCCTGACAAAGCCTAATATATGCTAGCCAAACTGCACGAAAAGGAATGTCGGAACTACTCGAGAGGAAGAAGTTTGGCTTGCCGAGCCTACACGGTAGGATATTAGTGGCCTACCATATGAGCCGACTCAGCAGACTTTGCTCGTTGATGCGACAAGTGGTAAAGGTTCGCCCAAGTCTCTCACTTGCCACTTGAGAAAATCAACCCCATCCTCTCCCCATGGCCATTCATGAAGTAGAGACTGTACATCGTTGGGAAACTTCTAATGGCCCCAGGCCAACGAGTCTATATGATTGCACTTACAGACTACTAATCCTAGTGGATCGAAGCTGAAGCCTTTATTAGGATACGAGATCGAGAAGTCCAAACTTTCGTGTGGAAACCATTATCTATCGGTTTAGGATGCCAGAGATATATTCATTAACAATGACTCACAATTCATCAGCCACTGCTTCCAAGCCTTATATAAAAATTGGGGAATTAGTCTTAGCTTCTCAACTCCATGCTTCTCCCAAGTTAATAGACAAGACGAGTCTTCCAATAAGATCATCATCAATACTTTAAAGATGAGACTGGAGAAAGATAAGGGAGCATGGGCAGATGAGCTTTCAGGGGTATTCTGGCCTTATCAAACAACAATATACTCCTCGACTAGAGATACCTCATTCTCATTAGCCTTTGGAACCGA
This sequence comes from Zanthoxylum bungeanum, assembly GCA_019454045.1. Classification (NCBI taxonomy): domain Eukaryota; kingdom Viridiplantae; phylum Streptophyta; class Magnoliopsida; order Sapindales; family Rutaceae; genus Zanthoxylum; species Zanthoxylum bungeanum. The sequence goes on along the minus strand of SKCR01033615.1, from coordinate 66,219 downwards.
TACAATCTTACTTACAGAAGGAATCACTTTTTCCTCACTCTTCCATTGGATCGAAGAGGAATTCAACCGGCAACTTATGAATCACAGCTTCAACACTATTGACGAGTTTAAGGAACATGTCCTAATACGAATTACTGCTCACTAGCAAATGATGGCCAAACACTTTAATAAAAATGTCAAGTGTTGAACCTTCAAAGGAGATTAGGTCATGTGCAAGGTCTTCCTGAATACTAAGGAAGTTGGAGATGGAAAACTTGGGCCCACGTAAGAAGACCCATATATTATTGTAAAGGTCGTTGGACAATGAGCATACAAATTGAAGGTAGAGTCTAAGAGGCCCATTCAGAACAGCTAGAATGCAATGTACCTCAACTGGTATTACAAGTGGTCCCAACGTACCATTAGTTAGAGACTAGCCACTCGAAAAGTGACAACTCTTTGACTAGGGGACAAAGAGATTACTACATGTAGATTTTTTACTTAGAATTTTTTACTTTAAGGATTTTATTGTTTCAGACTTAAGCCATATGAGGAACTCCCCCAATATATTGAAGTTTTTCAATTACATCTGTCTCATGCGAAATTTAGTTTAAGTAACCAAGACTTTGATTTCATCCATACCTAAGCCTTGGATCAACTAGCTAATGCAACTAAGACTTAGCTTTCCCTCGAGCCCAAGTCTTGAGTCGACATCGCTCCCCAGCGTTAGGACATGACCTTCATTTGAGCCTTAGCCCTGAGTCAACATTAATCCCAGTCAAACAAAACATGGCCTTTAATTGAGCCCAAGTCTTGAGTCAACATGAATACCAAGCGATCGAAACTCGCTGTAGACATTGTATTTATATGCATAGCCCGATGATAATTCTCTTATGGGGAACCTCCTGAAAGCTTGGAAAGTTACAAGAATGAATGCTGAAAGGGAAATGAACTCCAGGAAATTCAAGAAACACATCCAAATGCCACCCAGATATCACCTATATCCGTCATATCTTCTCTCAGACCAGAATTTCCGACCGGATACACCTTGGAAGCCCTAAATTTGGCCGGATTTGAGCCAGTTGTCAGTGAGTGTTCTGATTATCAATCCTAACAATCACGAGATCTGATTGATGTCTAGCCAGAAATGTAATCAAAATACATATCCAATAGGATGTGTCGAGCTGTCAGCAAGTCTGTAGATATTCTGTTATTGGAATTACGAGCATGATTATAGCCAACTGGACGTATATCCCAAAATGTACATTCAGCTGCATATGAATAGAGCTGTAATTAAGGTTGCAGATTGGAAATCAGTGGAGAAGGGGAAGATATTTTATCTCCCATTTCCTATTTTTATGCCATGCCTCAACACTATAAAAAGGGTTTTTCCCTAAAATTCTAGATATCTAAAAAAAATACCAAATATATATTGAAACACTGAAATACGAAAGTCTTAAAGTCTATGAGAGAGAAAAATAGATATAGTGGAGAAATCCCAATAACTTCTCCTTTCCAGCAAGTATCCAAGCAATACTTAGGCTTCAAAAGCATCATTCGAGCTAAATCATCCTCGAAGGTAAGACCTAAGGGCACTCTTTAACTTTATTCACGCATTTTGAGATCTTGTTTTGACACAGTATATCTGGCCGGATGTGATATACGTCTAGTCAGATATACAAAGACATTCAACCATATATGGTTGTTCCTTTTGGTATATAGGATGGAAACCTGGACATAAATTCCATAATCTATTCTGAATGGACAGTAATATAGTCTGCATTCGGGATACAATACCACGTACCATTAACGAATCATCATATGCAAGGCCGAATTAGCTTTTATCAATTATGATGTATCCTGTTAGTTTACTGTTAATTATGCATGTTACCGTTTTATGTATGCCTCTGTTCTTTTATGTAGCTATTTGTTTACCTCATTGCATGATTCTGCATAATCTTACCTTTTTAGTTTATAATGATTTAATTATTATAATGTTATTGGCGTGTATACGATTCTGCGGTCCTGATTTACGCAACACCTTTGGCCATACTTTATGTAAGTTTGGCTGGACTTTAGTGATGAATATCTGGTTGACTGTTGCTATGTCTGGCCAGGCCTCTCCGAGGCATGCCCGATAAAGTATATGCCATATCTCTGCTCAAATATGAATTAGCTGCCATTGTTTTGCCTTCTGAGTATTAGTTTGTTATTATATCACTTTCATCATTATTATTTGATGCATGCTTCTAGAATTTACAGTTTATATACTTATTATTGCATTTTTTTGTATTATGAATCACATAATCTATCTAATTATTGTTTGTTGTTTTGCTAATTTACTTTTCTTCTTTAGTTATCAAGGTCCTGATTTTATCGTTTTGCTATTTATTATTACATTTGTTATTGTTGGAATTTGTTTATGTGATTCTAATTCACGCAACATATCCAAGCAGAATTCAAGCAAGTCCGCTCTGATGTCACTATCATGATTAATATCCTGCCTACACTGAAAAATGTCTGACCAGGCCTCCCTGAAGCCAGGCCCATGAAATGCATGCTCTGATTTGTTTTGTTTTTTTTATGAACGCTTAGTTTATCTGCTTCTATTCATTTGTTTTTACTATCTATGTTTGCGCTTTGTATGCTTAATAAACTTTATTGCATGTTGTTGCAGTTTTAAGGATATGACGATAGCTCATTTGAACCTAAATATTATATTGGCATCAGCAAAGGACCATTCCGAACCCAAACAGGTGGTTTAAGGTCGGACCTTGCGATGGGAGTAGTGCGGCCTCAAATCATTCACAGTGTTTCATACTGGGTGGTGACTTATTTATTCTCTGATTAGTCCTATTGTGGGGCTATTTGTACTCTCTATGGGCTACGAACCCATCAGCGTCGTGGTCGCTGACGTCATAGGCATAGCGGTAAACCCCGATTCATTCTTACACTCGCTCTTCATCTAGGCCTAAGTTTTGAGCCGACATCAAGTTCAAATGACCAAGACGTAGCCTTTGATTATGCTTAAGTCTTGAGTCGGTATCAAGTGCAAACGACATGGATTTGAATCTATAAGTTCTAAACTAACCATTGACTTAAATTTCCTTCATTGCCAAAATTACTTGTTACATATCGGTTAAGCCGAGTTCAAAATATTTACAGAAAACCTTCTTGGGTAATACCAGCTGGAACTTCTTGGACTTCACTGGCTAGGTAAACGTTGGTTGGGACATCCCCCGACTCATCAGCTTTTGGGGCTAGAACCTCCACTTCCTCTCGACTAAGTTCTTTTCCAAATTCGATCATATTTTCCCCAGCGTCATCCAAATGGGTCTCATATACCTTACCAAGGTCTCCGGATTTCACCCTCTTAGCAACATCACCACCCTTGGAAGTCTCATCTTCACTGTCGTCTTCACTCTCAGATGACGAGGAGAGTCCAGCCTTCAATCTGGAGTACGTTTTAATCCACTTGACTAGAGTCCATATGTTGTGTTTCCCAACCAAGTATTGTTCCATCAGGACTACTTCTCTCATTCATCATGGGTTGCAAAGAAACCCCTTCAAGCTGCTCAAGAAGCTCATACTTCTCTATTTTAAGGCCCTTCAATGCCTCCTTATGAGCCTCGGTCTCTGTCTTCAACACTTCCCTTTCAAGCTTCAGTGTCGCCTTGTACTTCTTTGCCCATCTTCGGCCTCCGTGGCTCATTTTATGGTAGACTCAGCTGGCGATTTGGCTTCAGTAAGTTCATTTCTTAAGGCAATGTTGGACTTCTCCAAGTCCCTCACTCGCCTCTGGTTGGCCTCGGAGAAGTCTTGATGGAAGATGTTGCATTTAAGGGCCTGAAAAGAACAAATTAGCGAAGTCATTACCTGGTATGTAAGGGCCACAACCCTCTTGGCCGCTTCTATAGGACCCAAGTCAGCGAGCTGACCATTATCCTCCTCAATCAATAACCCTTGAAAAACTTGGTGATACTGGAGGGATTTGAAATCGCGGTCGCCCCGCGGGAAATCTTGATCACCATATTTTGAAGGTCCTCCTCCGGGTCAACAAAAACCTTCATCTTCTCCGATGTGGCAACCCCAATCGACTGCATCATGGCATCCCCAATTTGAGCCGCTAAAACTACTTTTAACTTCTGGCCATTCGGCTCGACCTCTATCTTCTTCAACTTGGCCTTCTTACTTTTCCTATTGGTCTGGATCTCTTCAACAGATGGAAGCTTGAATCAATCCGACATTATCTCAGCTGCACATAAAATCTCCTCAGCTATTAGTGGCTATATGAGTCGACACAACTAATTACCCACTATTACATCCAATATAAGCTTATACGGAGCAAATGGTATACCTTCTGAGTGAAAAACCTCTTTCCACAAAAGGAGTAAGCATAAATCTCTTCTCCTCAAAGACAGATCTCCAATTCCTTTGAGGAGTTGGCAACCTCAAGATATATCTGGTGTTCGAAACGAAGCTTTAAGTGGCGTCAAATGAACGATTGCGAGATGTAACTGTAATAAAAGACACAATGAGCCCTAGTCAAATATAAGTTAAGAAGAAGAAGAAGAAGATTTTTTCCAGTCTCCTCTATCATTCGTTGTAAGCCCCAGCACTAGATGCTCCATCTTCTGGCGACTATACAAGTGGTACCTTCCCTTCTTGGTCAGGTGCTCTTTGAGATAATAAGTATACATCAGATCTCTCACTGTAAAGTCGATCTCTAACTCTAATACCATACACTCAATCGACATCAACACTCTCCAAGTATTAGGCATCAATTGTGAAAAGGTCAGTTCATAGTGATTCAACACCTCCCAAAATAACATTGGTACTGGGAAACTCAGTCCATCGATAAAGAGACGTTCAAAAAATCCAACCCATCTAGGTATCTTATAGTCAATCCTTTCATTCGATGCGGCCAACCTAACCTTAATCGACGGAAGAAACCCATACATTAACTTTATCTTTCTCATACACTATTCAATCACTCAACATCGGGCTTTCTAGTTAGGATATTCATCGGCTCACTAGTAGTTGAATTCCCACTCGACTCCTCAGGGCAGGTAATGTCCTATATGGTCTCACATCCTTTGGCACCCTAAAAGTGGGTCGACTACCATCAATGTCCTATCCTCAGCAGGAGACCCATACAACTAGTCCAAACCTCTTTCATCTCTACCCGACCTATATGGGGACCTAGAAAAGCTGTTAGAAGACACGACATACAATTCCAAATGGGTATCACTTGACGCCACTTCACTATCTCTCGATATCATTACAGACGACAATACCTCTTTCTATAAATAATTTTTAACCCAGTCTCAGTTTGTGGCTATAAGGAAGAATAAACTCCGATAGAAGTAGCAAAAATGGTATGATTCCACAACATTGAGAATAAAATAAAGGATAATTGGAGAGCCTTAATGGAAGCCTTTTCTAAACCAATACGTCACAAACATAGAGATAGATGTATCACTCCGTGACTTGGAGAACACCAAATAAAAGCCAGACAGAATTTTCAAGGAATATCTAGACCATTAGAGATGCCAACTTCTGAAGATGCAAACACAGTCCTCCAAGAAGGATCATATGAAGATGATAATCAATGGGACTAAGCTCTCCATCTACAACAAGTTAAGAAGAATGACCTCCATGATCTCGAACTTCCGACAGCTAAGGGAGACAATCATGGATATAGAAGAGGAAAAAGCTGAAAATAGGAAATTCTAAAGCCAAAACGAAAGAACCCCCGGTGGGCCTTCAAAAGCCAAGCCTACCCCCACCAAATTTGCTACTATCCATAACTACATATTTTCCAACCTCGGCAGACCTCTGTCGAGGGTATTCAAAAAGTTGAAGAAACATGGCCTATAGAAACCCCTAAACCCCAAACAACTTCCGAACATCATACCTCACCACCTTAACTTGGACCAATACTGCCATTTCCACCAACATATACCGACTACTGCAATGGCCTTAGACACGAGATCGAAGACCTTATTGATAGCTATAAAATTACCAACCCAGAAAGAAGCCAACCCAATACAAATAAAAACCCTACCAAACTATCATACAATACCACTAGGCAGATCCAGATCCCCTAGGGTCGGATCGGTGCTCCGCGCAGCAAAAATATGTCTAACCAGTGGATATAGAGTATGTGTGTATTTTAAAATTATTTAATGAAATACTATATTCCATTACAAGTCCATAGGAAAAAATCGGGGAAGAATCAGAGTTCATAAGCTCAAAGTCGAGAAAAAAATAAGATTCAGTATGTGCGTAGCGTACTACAGTGAGCTCGCGCACAGGCACCGTAGCTCCAAAATGCAAACAACCTCATATTATTAAGAGCTGAAGGTACCAGACATTAGGCATAAATTTCCAAGGAGCAAACTAAAATTGGTTTTCCACCCAAATCACTTTCAATCTCTTCCAAACAATTACAAACACCCAAAATCTAATTTTTAACATCAAAAGCAATTTAAACATATTAAAAATAAAAATCATGTTTTCTAAAATATCAAATATTTTAAAAAATATAAATTTATTCAAAATAAAAATATGCATACATTTGAATCTAAAATTTAAATCAAATTAGAATCCCACAAGGAAGTAACCCTTGAACAATTCTAGGTCACTTAAAGGTGGTCAAATGATTCTAGAATGGTTTCCATAGTTCTAAATTATTTATCTAGAGTTAAAAACTCCAACTTTATGTCCAACATGTATAAAATTTGACCCAATCATAAGCATATTATTTTTATGCTTCCAAAACATCTATACACAATTCATTAACCTAATTTCAATTTCAAGCTATGTTATTATGTATCAAATACATAATACATCACTATATATTTTACTAATGATATCAAAACATTAATGAAAAAGATAGCTTATTTGAGTAGATCAAACTTACCTAGCAAGTTTGAATAAAAGACATAATTTTCTTCTCATTGTTGAAAAATATAGAAAACTTTCAAAGCTTCTCTCACAAGTTCTTTAGGTTAATTTCTTCTAATGTTTTTCCTTAATTTAAAAAAACACTCAAGCTTGCATTTTATAATCCAGTTTATGTATTTTTTAATTAATAAAAGTTTTAATCAACTTTTAGGTGAGCTTAATCTAATTTGTCCAAATATACATATTAGGTGTAACTAATCAAATTTGTCCACCATTTTGATTTAATCCAATTAAATCTAAACAAAAATTTTAACCACTTGATTAATCCAATTAAATCAAGCCAACTACACCTATTATTGTATATTTTATAATTACCAAAATATCCTCCATTGGTAGAGATATTTACGAAATTACAACAAAACCCTTGTGTGATTATTAATTTGGATTAATCCAATTAATCCCAATTGGTCAAATTAATAATTAATATTATGTAATAATACTTAATTACTTTGATTGATAATTATAATATCAAATATTAATTATTATCAAACATTATCGGCTACCCAAGTGCTCAACGAGTACACTTCATATTGTGGGACTCTCTAAGTTCAGACATGTTCGTCGTATAAGCCTAGCTCATATGTACGTAATTCAGCCACTTTCGAATTTTCGAAGAACATGAATGACCTTTCTGAGCTATACTAGTGGAGGTCATCACATTACGTTGTAGGCTATCCGAGTTGTGTTTAGAAAACATAGATTACACTGTCAAGTTTCGAAGGCGCACCTCTCATATTGTCGACATATCCATGATTATTTATAACTAATCAAAACAATATTTTTGATGTATATGTGATCAACCATAGGTGATCGAATTTGGATAAAGTCTTAAGAATCGTAACTCGCTAATATGGATACCTTAACCCTTTTATGGTACACATACAGGCCGACGGATCCTATCTTGATACACATATGATTAACGAGTGCATCGGTCCACAACCAACGAATATTTAACATTCAAACCATGAAAGGTATATGACATATATGGCATCAAAGTGTGGAAGATCACACATAAAATCAATGTTATCATATAGTCAAATGATCACAAAAGCCACTCGACTTATGGAGATTCCTATTGACGGTAGTGTGTAATTCCAACTATTAGGAATCAGTTGTGAGTCATATACTATTCGCTCCAATGAATACCCACATGTTTATACAAGCTTCGATTGCTCATGGTTTATTGGGTTAGACCATTAGAACTCTAATTCCAATATATGACAAGTACTAGTCTATTATCCCAATGACGGACCACCTAGTATCCAATATTACATTGTGAGTATTCTATGATCGTTGTCATTCTCAGCATATATATATATATATATATATATATATAAAATCCTAATATGCACTAAGAGATAGTGACACAATAATTACCATTAATAGACTGAAATGAAAATATAGTTATTTATTAATAAATTATAAAATATAATTTACAATATATTACTTAGATTAGCGCTCCAAACACCAATCCCAACAAACTCCCACATGCTTTAGTGCCAATCCGAATGGTACCAAAGTCACATCTCTTCAACATGATTATCGAATAACTTAGGAGGTAAACGGGTCTCCTATGTTGTCTTTCCCTTGAACCTTCAAGACCATTATATCTTTTCATTCCATAATTTCTCTAATCACGTGATATTTTACGAGTGCGCCATTAGCTCTTTAGCCTGCTCAATGGCTCCGCTATTATCACAGTGAAATGAGATCGGATCCATAATACTAGGCACAATTTCCTAGTTTTGTGATAAAATCTCTAATCTAAACAGCTTCTTTAGCAAATTCCGAAGCCACTATAAATTCCACCTCAGTGGTGGAATTAGTTGTATAGCCTTGTTTTGAACATCACCAACTAACCGTACTGCCATTAAGGGTCAATCCTAGACCATTCCCAATGATAAGGATATCGTTTACATAATAAACAATGAATATTATCATGCTCCCACCAACTTTCTTATAAACACATGATTCTTCTTTGTTCTTGATGAATCCAAATAATCTAATTATCTCATCAAATTGATGATTCTAGCTTCGGGATGCTTGTTTAAGTACATAAATAGACTTCTTGAGCTTAAAAACCAAGTTTGAAGTCTCAATAGATACGAAACCCTCTGGTTATTCTATATAGATATCCTCATCGAGGAATCCATTTAAGAAAATGATTTTCACATCCATTTGTCATATATCATAGTCGTGATATGTAGCAATAGCTAAGAGTATCCTAATAGATTTTAGCATAGAAATTGACGAATAAGTTTCCTCATAGTCAATCCCAGGACGTTGAGTGTAACCTTTCGCTACCAATCGGGCCTTAAATGTTTCCACCTTTCCATCAGGCCCACGCTTCCTTTTATAAACCCATTTACAACCAATAGGTTTAACTCCTCCAGGAAGTTTAACCATGTCTCAGACTTTGATTATAATGCATATAATCCATTTCAAATTTCATGGTTTCTTACTATTTTCCTAAATCGATATCCAATATCGTCTCTTTATACATTATTAGGCCCATCTCCTCTAAGAAGAAAACATCAAGATTCACATCAGACATCAAAAATAGTCTATTTGGAGGCCTCGACACTCTACTCAACTTACGTGAAACATGTATCAAAGATCCTTCATCTAGTTAGATCTCTGGCTCCATTTTACATTCCTCTAAGTTGGGATCGAACTCATTGAGTTCAGTCTTTCTATAATTCCCACTTTCTCTCAAAAATTCCTTTTCAAGAAAAGTGGAAAAACGAGAAACAAATACATTTCATTTCTCAGAATCGTAGAATTGATATCCTAAAGAATTTTAAGGATATCCAACGAACCTGAATTTATACCTTATAGGTGCTAGTTTTTCCCACTATGCAACTCTAACGTACACTGGACAACCCAAAACCTTAAATATCTAAGACTTAGATTTATACCATACCATATCTCATATGGGGTCGTAGAAACAGCTTTCGATGGAACTCTGTTAAGTATGTGAGCATCAATAAGTAAAGTATAACCCCGAAGATAATATGGAAGATCTTTATAGCTCATCATAGATCGCACCATATCCAATAATTACTGTAGGCATTGCATTTTTGCATGTGAAACCCAATGATGAGTCTCAGTTGGAGGCACTACCTTTTTAGTTAAGGATATTGTGGGAAACGGTCGTCGGAAGGGAATCGGTATTTCGTTAGATCCTTGTTCACTTATTTAGCGTCAAGCTCACTTGTTGGACCTCCGTTTAGATCACCTTTGGCCCAGAAAAAAACCAAAGCCCACACCACAACTAGGCCCACACGCCCATATCACCCTAAATTACATCCAAATTAAATCAAATATTAAATTAAATATTAATTAGATAATTTAATTGAATTAAATAAAATAATTAAACCATTTACCAATTAAATAAAACATAAAATATAATTATACCAAATTAAAATATTGTAACTTCCTAATCCAAAATATCATATACTAAATTAAAGAAATATCATGCCTAATTAAAGCACTCATAACCAATTTAAAGATATTGACTTCCTAATCTAAACCAATCTTGTCTCCATAAAATCCATTGCTTTCCTTCTTTAACACTAAATCAAATCCCTTCCTTGTGAGACAAGGAGAAGCCCTAGCCCTTCTCTATATAAACAAAGCCAAACCAAGCCTCTCCCCCTCTGAATTCACGCCCAACTCTCTCTAATCTCTTACAATTCATGGCAATAGCACCATAACAAGTAAAGAATAATTCTCTTCATCTCCTCCACTCACCAAGCCGAAACCAGCCCCATACAGCAGCCCTCCATTACCGAAAATTACACCCCCATAAACACCTTAGATCATCGAAAAATATAGCCCCATACAGCCCCTAAACACCATCCAATTACCGAAAACAACTGCCCCTGGAACTGCAGTAACATTACCGAAAATTAACCCCTAAAACAGCAGCAAAATCCTCTTAAAACAGTCCATAAAATCCTTAAAACAGTAACATAAAAAAAATGCACTCTAAGCCTCCTTAAACAACCGAAAAACACAGCCCTTAAACCTCTAAAAACACAAAAAACAGTAGCTTTGAAGACCTGAAACAGTAAGCAAAAAAATACAGAGGAAACAGCAGCAAAACAGAGGTCAAATAGCAAGCAAAACAGCAAAACGGTGAGCTAAGACGCTAAACCAGTGAACCGGAGAAGTTGAGGAGCTTTTACCCTTCCGATCTCCGTGAAACGCAAGTCCGAAAATCGGCAAAAAAGGTTAGACCTGAGGGTATTTTTCACACTCGTTTTCAATTTATTTTTATTACTTATTGAGTATTGTTCGCATGATTATTATGTTAAAATGCATGTTGTGGCCCTTGAGTAGATAAATATGCATGTATTACGAAATATTGTATGTTGTGGCCTTGGAATAAAATGAAAGATGTGTCAGCTCTCGCGGACATAAATTTCATAGCCGATTTCGAATGGACGGTAGTATGATATGTACTCGGGATACAACTCCATGTACCGCTTGAGTAAACGGCACCTTCTTTTATTTTATGTTGCTTTGATTTATTTATTATTCGTCATTTAAATTCCGCATGTTACTTGTTTATGCATGATGCGATCGAGCGCATGGGCTTAGTAAGTCGGATTAAAGGTCCCCTATTTCGAGGGGTTAAAACCCTTTACCACGATGCTTTGCCGTGCCGGTTGATGTGTGTTCGGTTGAATGTAAGATATGTTCAATCGGGCATACTAACTTTGATATTATTGTCTTTATTCTTTGTATGCATGATACGATCGAGCGCATGGGCTTAGTAAGTCGGATTAAAGGTCCCCTATTTGGAGGGGTTAAAACAGCCCCGAACTACATCACAATACCCCCAAAAAGGACCCACACATGTGTTTGTGTCAATTCTAAATATCTTTGTCGCGCTTCTTGCCATGTCATTTATCTTTTAGCACAGCATTGCTCTATTCACGCATGTATTATGAAATCCCATATAGTCATCCTTATCTTTGTACACATCGTAATGAAAAGCACATTTATTCCATTGGTTGCATCATTTACCTTAGTCTTGGCTTAACGTATTACAATTCATATATCCATGTTATGATAGCATTTGAGTATTATTTCTTGTGGTATATCGGATGGAAACCCAGACATAAATTCCGTAGCCGATTCCGAATGGACGGTAGTGCGGTCTGTACTTGGGATACAATTCCACGTACCACTTGGAAAAGTGCTCACATGTGTGTTTGTGTCCATATTAGTTATCTTCTTTTGCACCACGTCATAGCATGCTTACTTCAATGCCTAATTGCATCCTTAATTGTCTTTTTGCATTATGTACTTAGTTGACTCTTTTATTTACGCATGGACATGTAATGGCTATTTGTTTATGCTTCTGCACGTATAAGTATGATATGTCTATGAAATCACATGTTTGCCATTATTTGATTCGCTTTTGTGTGTGCTTGTGTGGTTAGTGTGTGCTTGTGTTTCCATGAATACAAAATGCCAATGAAGTTGTATGTTCGTTGCTACTTTGATTTACTTTCAAGCATGCAATCTTAGATGTAAGATATATGCAAATTAAGGTGTAAGTTTTATTTTTACGCATATGAACTTAGAAGCATGATACTCTTGGAAATAAGTGTTACTTAAGCTTGATTAAATTATTACACAAATCCTTTCATTACAAGTGACATAAGTAAGGGACCATTCTGAACCCAATGGTTTGAGGTCTTCCCTTGCGAGGGGTGAGTGCGGCCTTAAATCTCATTTTCCCGATTCACACCGGGTGGCGACTCCATTATTCTCCGGTTTAGTCCCCCGTGGCTACTCCGTACTCCCAACCGGGCCGCGAGCCCGGAACAGCATGCGTCGTCCAGTTTCTGTGGTCTTACAAGTACGATTTCTTTGCTCAGACACACCATGAGAATCTCATTCTCCATTAAATAATGTCTGAATTCATCGCTTATGTATTCACCACATTGATCTTATCTAAAGCACTTGATGAATTTACCGGTTTATTTTCCTATTTCATTTCGAAATATTTTGCACTTTTCAAATATTTTTGATTTATGTCTCATCAGGTAAACATAACCAAATCTTGACTTATCATCCGTTAAAGTCACGAAGTATGTCGAACCATCATGAATGACATGATTTAATTGACCAAACACATCACTGTGTACTAGCTCCAATAAATCATCAGTACGGTGTCCAAGTGTTCAACATTGAGAAATGAGGCTTTTGTCATTTCTATTTTCCTCTATATTAAAGACATCTTGATTTATTTCCAAAAAATAATGACCGTTAATAAAGAACATTGACATATCAAATAGTTGTCTTTATTATACAAACATAAAGTATTGTCTTTAATGTTTACAATATACCTCTCTCTATCCAATATCGGTAATGATATAATTTGTCTAATTAGAGAGAGTACATAGTAACAGTCATGTAAAATAATTTTACATCTATTATAGAGATCTAAAACAATTGTTCATATGGCTTTGACATTCATGGTCTTGCCATTGCCAACTATAAGCTAGGTCTCCCATCTATTAGCCTTCTTTTAACCTTCATAAACTGCATAGAGCTGTAAATATGAGTAGGACTGCCGATGTCTAACACCCAACCACTATTTACATCTAAGGTTAATGAGATGTCAATAATAGGAAAAATATAAAGCATACCTGAGGGTCATGCTTTTCCTTTTAGCTTTGGACAATCATGTTTCCAGTGTCCAGACTTTTTGCAATATAGACATGCACCACGAGCTACCGTCGTTCTTGCAGTTTTATATTTTGCTGGTTTCTTAGAGTATTTCTTCGCTATCTTTTTCTTTCCCATTTTAATCTTCTTTGACTTCCTAGAAGTATTTGAAGAACTCGCTCAAGCATGAAAGCATAAAGTGAGATTCCATTTCTTCAAATCATGTTATGTCGTGCACAATATGCTACGAATCTCTTCATAAGTGGGTTTCATCAAATGCATGTGAAAGTTTAACACAAAGCCAGCATATGTACCGGGTAAATAAGATAGAATAAGATTTCGGCCTAGCTTTTCATCTATCATAATGCCCTGTCATTCCAAATATCGGATCCGATCAATCATGTTCAAAACATGAATGCTAACCGCTCATTCATCCTTGAACATAGCATGGAATAGTTCCTTGGATCTTTGGTATATCTCAATTTATTGATTCTCCGTATTGGCAAGACGGACCATCCAATAATATTATAATATTAATAATATTATCACTTCAAATGATGCAATCACCTAATCATGAGAGATTTATAACAATCAAGTCATTAATACGCTTGAGTCAAATTAAAAATTTTAATTTAAACATGCAATGCATATCTAATATGACTTATGCGTAATTAAAATAAAATTATAGAGGAATAAATTCAAATACATGTTAAACATGTAACATCAAGACTTTCTATTTAAATATGTTGCGTAGTTAAGACCTGCTCTGAGACCATTCTGATGGGGCAGATCCGAATCTTCTAGGGTCGGATCGATGTCCAGTGCAGTGAAAATGGGTCTAACCCATGTATATAGAGCATTGGTGTATTTTAAAATAATTTAATGAAATACTATATTTCATAATGATTTTATAGGAAAAAAAATGGAGGAAGAATTGGTGTCTAGAAGCTCAAAATCGGGAGAAAATAAGATTTAGCACTAGTGCGCTACAGTCCACTCACGTGCTATATTACGTGCGCTACAGTGTGTGTGCGCAATATAGCTCCAAAATGCAAATTTCTTCCACTTGTTGAGAGCTGAAGGTATCAAACATTAAGCATAAATTTCCAAGGAGCAAACTAAAATTGGTTTTCCACCCAAATCACATCCAACTTCTTCCAAATAATTCCAAACACCCAAATCTAGTTTTTAACATAAAAACCAACATCAATACATATTAAAAATAAAAGTCATGTTTGTCAAAATATCAAATATTTTATAAAACATAAATTTATTCAAAATAAATATATGCATACATTTGAATCTAAAATTCAAACCAAATTAGAATCCCAAACAAAATAACCCTTGAACAATGATAGGTCACTTAAAGGTGATCAAGTGATTCTACAATGATAGCCATAGTTTTAAACTATTTACTAAAGTTCAAAACTCCAATTTTATGTCCAACATGTACAAAATTTAACCCAATCACAAACATATTATTTTTATGTTTGTGATTGGCTCTAATTTTGACTACAAACTATGTTATTATGTATCAACTACATATTACATCACTATATGCTTTACTAATGATATCAAATTATTAATGAAAAACTAATATTTGACATAGTATCATATATTTATGCATGTTTTTTCTACTATTTTCGTATACTTAGCATGAATTCATTCATGTTTATTTATTATTTATCTCATTAGACTGCTTGTTTATCTTTTTCTTATTATTGCATGAGTTTTATTATTCTGGATTACACTACACATCTGGCCAGAATTCCAGTACATCCGGCCAGATACACATCTAAAAACAACACCTCCGGTCGGCCATTCCCATGTTCGGCCAGCCATAGTTAATTTCATTGTTTCTTTTATTGTTGTGATGCTGCTCTCTAGACATTATGTTTTGTTTTTAAATCATTTTGTGCTTTTGAGTGTTTTAAATTACTTTGCATGATATTTGTATTATAAGGCATTGTGACATCTCTTTTCAATCCTTGATATTATACTGGCATCAGTAAGGGGTGATTCTTAACCCAAACAGGTTTAGGTCGACCTTGCGAGGGGTGTGGTATGACTTTAAATCATTCATAATGTCTTATACTAGGTGGCGACTTCTTTATTCTCCGATTAGTCCCCTGTGGGCTAATTTTACTTTCTACAAACTATGAGTCCAACAACATCATGGCTGCCGACGTCATAGGTATAGCGGGAAATCCTGCTTCACTCTTACAGATAGCCTTAATACATGTGTAAAATTAATTAGGCTAATTAGTGTAATTGGGCCGAATGAAGATGGATACAAAATTGTCATTCTAGAGTTACTTAAGCCAGTCTCTTATGACATAATATTGTTCTAGAGTGACTTTATGGGGGTGAATCTCCTTGGAGTATTTTTGTATTTGTCAATTGCATAAATTTTGAATTAATTAGGTATTAATGTGATTAATTGTGTAATTAATTCAAAAGTGTTGATTTTTTGAATTCAATTGTTTTAGATGAAATTATATGTGTGGTAATGCGTAGGAAAAAAGTTAGGATTTTTCAGAATCGTTCTGAAAATATTTTGGGAATTTTTTAAAAAAAACGCATTATGGGAAAATCATAATTTACTGAAATTATGACTATTTGGCCACTACTACAGTACTCGAACTACTTTTGCAGTGCGTATGATGTTTAAAAATTCTCAGAATTTTTGGAATCATTTCAGAAGTATTTTGGGAATTTTCCGCAATATGGGAAAATGATAATTGATTGAAATTACATAATCAACCGCTACTATAGTGAAAAGATCACTATAACAGTGGGATGGTCTGATTTTACGGATGATCTGGTTGTCCGGTTATCCTAGTCGGTTGTTTCGGTGAACCGATAAACGGATTAACATGTAACCACATAAAGTATTTCCGAAAATTTTATAATGAGTCTCTACGCGTAATCACTTCTAATATTTGATATTAATGAGAGATTTTTTTGAAATATAGATAAATTAAAGGTATATAATACTAAATAATTTATCTGTATTTAATTATTGTGAAAGTCGATTTCACCCACAGAGTGCTTCCGTTACATTTGTCCCAACAATATAGTCATGAGGACCCAAACCATTTTGATTGGGGCAACTGTTAAAGTTTTTTCCCTAAGAGCTTGTTGTAATGCTTATGCATTATTGATCGGTGTATAAACACACACGTAACGCAAGCGCACGTATCGCTCAAGTAGTAAAAAATGTATCGATCCCACGAGGACTTAATACCTGGGCTATCAATTTATGAAGCTAAATGTTTACAAGTATCTAATAGATTGATTGTTGATTAGATGGTGATCTTAAACTAAAAACAACTAATTAAAACAGTGTGAATGTAAATTAAAGGAAAAATCAATATTATAAAACTATCCAGGGTTGTGAATCCTTCCAATATCTTTTAAAGATGAAGTGATTATCTCATGTTCGTGCAATATATTGGTTTACTAACCTGGAACACGAAATTATGCAAAAGCCTATGTCGATGGTCAGATGCAAACACCCAAAATAATCCAATTAATCATATGTCTATGCTAACCAAATTACCTGAATTCATTAAGATTAAGTTCCAATTATGGTTACCCCCGCCCGACAGGTATATGTCTATCCTGGAAGGAAATCTACTTAAGGATCATTTTCCCTAAGGTGATATCGTGAGTTATTGAGTCTAAGGCTGAAACCTAAAATCTCTTCGTCAAGTTCATTTTAAGTTTACCAAATAAATCTTATTAGTGGCCAGTTAACAAGAAGCATTAAGCTTAAGACTCAATAAAATAAACCTTTATATTACCCAAGGCATAAAATAACCAACTTTATAAACCGGTGATATTGGAATTCATCACACCCATAGATAATATGTTTCGTTACAAAACATACCTAAAATTACAAAATGCATAATTAAACAGAATAACATAACAGAAAATTAAAAAGTAAAGAAAATTACAACAATAAAAGAAAATGTTGGAGCTAGGGGTTATACTTTAATACTTCAAATATAGATTACTCCCTAATCAATTAATCATTTCTTGAATTAATTATATTAAAACCGACCATATAGGCGATGAATGTCATTTGTTCAAACTCCAACCGACCATATAGGCGGTAACTAAATCATATAAACCGACCATGTAGGCGATAACAAGGTTAGCACCTAAACCGACCATATAGGCGGAAACTAAGTCCAATAATGTAAAACCGGCCATATAGGCGGTAAATAATTAATTCAATTTACTTATTTAAATTAAGGGAGTAAATCTAAATTATTATATTAAAAGTTTCCCCCCAGACTCCAGCAAAAAGAGATTACCTACTCATGATGTAATTAAAAACACACAAAAATTTATTAAATAAATAAAGAGAAAATACAAGAAAACTTAAATAAACATGCAAGACACTTTCTTCTAGGTTTTCATGGAGAAATCCCCCAAAGAAAGCTTGAAAAATTTACAAAGTTTAGCTTGGTATTTATAGGCAAATCTAAATGCTTCCACCAATTTCTCCACCAAACATGACACCAATTATAGGAAAAAATGGCACCAAATCCTCCACCAAACATGGAAGTTTGACAATTTCTATTTTTTTATTTTTTTTTTATTTTTTTTTGTTTTGGAAAATGACTTTAATAATTACACATAACACACTTTCGAATTTTTCATCAATTTCGGTAATGAAAACTTCAGAATGCGAAAATCTTATGAACTTCAAAGTTTTAGCACTTTGCGTCTTGTTTAATCTGGAGCCTGAATCACCACAATCTGATATCGGAATAAAATATTATGGCCAAAATATGAAAATTAAGCAAAGCTGAAATTTTCGAAATTGTACTTCGTTAGAACGCCATTTCAAGTTTCCAATGTCCAAAATCAAAATGTCAAGTCTCGTTTTTGTCCTTATTTGTTCCATATTTCGTCCTGATTGATTCTATTAAGTCTCGATTTTATTTTATATGCAAAATAAACTAAAACACATCAAAACGTTCATAAAACTCGAGAAACTATACAAAATATTAAGAAAAATGGGCGGTAAATATTGATATATTTTCCGCTCATCACACCCCAAACCTAACATTTTGTTAGTCCTCGAGCAAAACAACAAAATAAAATACAATAAATAATTAATATTAAACTAAGCCACTTTCGTAGGGATCACGGTTGTATTTAGCGTATGCAACGAGCCTTTAAACCCCTAGGTGTCCCTAGTGGACGGGTTATAGTCTCGTGAGGGCTTACAGTGACGATACCCACAAACGTCAATCAAATGCATCCAAAAGCAAAAAGATCAAACAAGTTAGTGACTAAACAAGTGAAACTCTTATCCAAGTTAATAATTGTTTTCTTTCTTTCTAAATTACCAAATAAGTAAATTCTCTGATTATTTTTACCATTCTTCATATACACAACTAACAAGGTATTAATCAAATCATTGTGCCCACAATATTCATAAGTGTAGTTGAAAAGAGAGTAATATTTTTGTCCTAAAGTTATATCAGAATTCACACTTTTTTTGGCAATGGATTTATTTTTTTTATAACATCTTTAATCTATGTAGCGAGCTTTGGGCCAGTGACTCCCAAACCAGTTGGCTTTAGGGCACTAGGTGTTAAGATACCCCTACAGACTTAATTACTCGGATCTCAGATGTCTTTTTAAAAATATATATATATATATATATATAACATCTTTAATCCATGTAACGAGCTTTGGGTCAGTGACTCCCAAACCAGTTGGCTTTAGAGGACTAGGTATTAAAACACCCCTATGGACTTAATTACTCGGATCTCAGATGTTAAAAGTTCTACCATTTGACGCGAACAATCTCTGCTTACTGAGGCAAGATGCCCGGTTAATAAGTAAAACTTTTCACAATTTTTTTTTATTTCATCGCTTTTTTATATGCTTCATCCAATTAAACTAAAGCACTGAATATTACAAACTTTTCACTTACAACTCATGGCCGTATGTTACCAAGCATGTTGATAATATCTATCAATTGAGCATATGAAGATCCAATTCAGTCAGTATTATAGAGAATTCAAAATTAAATAATTCAAAAGGAAATAAACAAAAATGAACTTGTTACGAAATAGGTTGAGATACGTCTCAGGAGTGGAAATTCCTTACACAGCTATCTCAAACACCATTCCACCTGATTAGTCAAGTTAAAAAACATAAAAATCACAATTGCTTTTTGAATTTTTAACAAAAAATCAAACAAAAATAAACAACACAACGAAAAATAAATATAAGATACTAGTCAACTATTCCCCTCCCCCAAACTTAATTTAGACATTGTCCCCAATATCTAAAAAGTAGAAGAAGAGTTTAGAAAACAGTACCTGGTTAGCGTGGAATTCAACATTTAAAAAAAAAAACTAAAGGTTAAGATCCAGATTTATCTGATGCTTCTTACCACGATCATTATCGGACCAGTTTATCTTGGAAAGAATAGGGTCAATTTGTGGTTCAAAGGCTAAGAGTTGGTCAATTAAATCATGGGCTGTTCTGGCAGTGAAGAGGATATCTTTTACAGGTTTTGAAAGGAACCCATTTCCCCGGGCATCATCAAGAAACACACAAAGAAAGTCATAAAATCCATCAACATTAAACAGTCCAATTGGTTTCTGGTGTATGTTCAAGTTCACCTAAGATAACAACCTAAAAAGCAATAAAAGCATAAGCACAGTTAATCATTTCAACAAGTCGTTCAGACATACCAGGCACAATGCATTCATCTTCATTTGATGGTCCATAAGATTCGCCTCCGCCAAGGGTTTTGGGATGATTCCCAGAACTTGACTACCTCATTCCTGTACAGCCCTTGAAACGTACCCCATTAGTCCAAGATTACCACCATCATATACTAGGTGCATATTCCTTTCAACTATGACTCTATCCAATTCATGTGCTGTCTCAGCGTATTCTGGTTTAGAACAAAAACTAGTACTGCAAAACACACAGATGTTAACAACTCGTCTTCTTGAAGTTGCTTCCATTTTTTTATTTCTTTCTCAAATCTAGATGTCTTCATGCAATAACGAGCTGGATTAATAGAACCTGAAAAGGGTTGAGTAATAATAGCACTAGTACCTGCCAAATGACAATTATTAGATAAAAAGTAAAATAAATCATGAAAGTCAAAAAGTCTGGATCCTGTCGGAGGAAATAACAAAAAAAAATCACAATTATTAATTAAAGACAAAGAAATAATAATATGTACAAGAAGTAACGGCTTGAATGACATCTATGCGTCAGGGACAAGCTTCCCATCCAATTTTCTTATAAATTGGCAAACAGGGTCTTTTAAAGTCAGATTCCCGAGACTTAATTGTAACATGTGAATTGCATGATATACATATCCATTGGGATGCGTCTCAAGAGTCAATGATATGTCATCCAAAGACTCTTTACTCATGCCATCCCTAATGAATTTAATTTTATCTTCGCGGTTATTAGACACTATTCCTAAATAACGACAATGAGTATTACATGTCATGCGTTAACATTTATAGCAAACATGTAATCTTTTAGCTATTCTTTTCTTAGCATAGGTGCTTCTTCCTACACCAGGAAGAAATGAAACAAAAGAGTCAGAGGACTAACCTACCAATCAGACTCGTGCTTCAATAATCCAACGAATGTCATTAGGAATACCTTTGATCATCAGAAGTCCCATTCATTCCATGCGTGTTTTGTAGACTTTCATCAGAGTATTACATGTCATGCGTGAACATTTATAGCAAACACGTAATCTTTTAGCTCTTCTTTTCTTAGCATATGTGCTTCTTCCTAAACCAGGAAGAAATGAAACAAAAGAGTTAGAGGACTCACCTACCAATCAGACTCGTGCTTCAATAATCCAACGAATGTCATTAGGAATACCTTTGATCATCAGAAGTCTCATTCATTCCATGCGTGCTTTATAGACTTTCATCAGAGAATTTTGAGGGAGAGAAGGAAATTGCTTGTGAAGATTTGTGAAAACATCTTCCATCATGTCTGTGACTTTACCTACAAGAATTAAACACACAAAAATAAAACACACCAAATTTCAATATATACACAAATTGCATGGGTTGCCTCTCTGCTAGCGCTAAGTTTAACATCGTCAGCTAGACATGACCGCTCGAACGTTAGGCTGGATCTGCAAGTGTGAGACTTTTTTTTATCGCTCCAATGATTCTCCCCAGTAGTGCTTGACATGCTGGTTGTTAACTTTATATGTATCATTGGAGTTGGGATCAAGTAACTCAACGGCTCCATATGGTAAAACTTGGGTGATTAAAAATGGACCTGACCACCGTAATTTCAGCTTTCCAGGGAAAAGTTTCAATCTTGAATTTTATAACAACGCATGCTGCCCTGGTTCCAGTTTTCTGCACACTATTTTTTTATCATGCCATTTCTTGGTCTTTTCTTTGTATAGTCTGGCATTTTCATAAGCATGTAGGCGAAATTCCTCTAATTTCTTGAGTTGGTGGAGCCTTTTCTCTCCTGCTGCTGGTAGATCAAGATTTAACTTCTTCAGTGCCTAGTACGATTTATGTTCAAGTTCCACTGGAAGATGTTATGCTTTCCTAAACACCATTCGATATGGGGACATACCAATAGGTGTTTTGTAAGTTTTCCGGTAGGCCTATAATGCGTCATTCAGTTTTGTAGACCAATCCCGCCTTATTGATCCAACAGTTCTCTCCAATATTATTTTGATCTCCCTTTTTGAAACTTCAACCTAGCCATTTGACTGTGGATGGTAGGCAGTAGCAACTTTATGAATAACTTCATATTTGGATAGGAGTGCATCGAAGTATCTGTTGTAGAAATGTGTGCCACCATCACTGATAATTGCCCGAGGTGTTCTGAAGCGAGTGAAAATATTCTTTTTAAGGAATTTTATCACCACTTTTGAATCATTTGACGGCAGTGTTATTGCTTCAACCCATTTGGAGATGTAGTCTACTGCAACCAGAATGTACAGGTTCCCAAATGATGGAACAAATGGTCCCATAAAATCAATCCCTCATACATCAAATATCTCCACTTCGAGAATGTTTTGAAGTGGTCCTTCATTTCTCCCGTTCTCTGGCACCTGTCACATTGAAGAACAAATAAGTAAGCATTTTAAACATAGTAGGCCAGAAAAAACCTGATTATAAGACTTTGGCTGCGGTTTTATCTCTGTTGAAGTGTCTGTCGTATGGTGATGAATGACAATGCTGAAAGACACTATTGACCTCCTCATGTGGAA
Organism: Zanthoxylum bungeanum; assembly: GCA_019454045.1. NCBI lineage: Eukaryota > Viridiplantae > Streptophyta > Magnoliopsida > Sapindales > Rutaceae > Zanthoxylum > Zanthoxylum bungeanum. The sequence continues at coordinate 43,325 of SKCR01033615.1, read as the reverse complement.
CACAACGTCTTAGTAATTGATCAGCATAGCGTTTGAATAGGTACGGCTCATCCCAGACATAGTGCTTGACTTCCTTGAAGAATTTCTTCCGTTGCTGATGTGTCCATTCCAACGGCTATTTTCCCGATATTATGTTGTTTATATAGTTAACATACGAAGGGATACCCTGCTGTTTGATGGCAAACAACTGTTCATCTGGAAAAGTTTCATTGATTGTCATCTCATTGCCAGTTTTTTCTCTATTCTCGAGCCTTGATAAGTGATCTGCCACTTGATTTTCTGTCCATTTCTTGTCTTGGATCTCTACGTGAAATTCTTACAGCAGAAGCACCCAACGGATCAATCTGGGCTTAGCATCTTTCTTCACGATCAGGTATTTGATTGCTGAATGATCTATGTAGACCATCACTTTGGGACCCAACAGATATGAGTAAAATTTATCAAAAGCAAACACAGCTACGAGCAACTCCTTTTCAGTGGTTGTGTAGTTGAGTTATGCTTCATTCAGAGTTATGCATGAGTAGTAAATGGTGTGGAAAATTTTTACTTTGCGTTGTCTCAAAACTGTACCTACAATAAAATCACTAGCATTGCACATCACTTTAAATGGAAGGGTCCAGTCTAGTGCTACTATGATGGGCGCAGAGACCAACTTCTGTTTTAAGATCGCAAAGGCATGTTGGCATTCTTTGGTGAAGTTGAAAGGCTTACATTTCTCCAGCAGATTGCATAGAGGTTTAGCAATCTTGGAGAAGTCTTTGATAAATCTCTTGTAAAATCCTGCATGTTCGAGAAAACTCAGAGTTTCTTTGATTGATGATGGTGGAGGTAGTTTTCTATTGTCTTGATCTTTGCTTTGTCTACCTCGATTCCCTTTTGTGAGATCTGATGTCCCAGAATAATGCATTCATGCACCATGAAGTAGCATTTCTCCCAGTTTAGTACCAGGTTGGTATCTTCGCATCTTTGTAACACTTTTTCCGGATTTTAAAAGCAGTGGTCGAAAGAGTCTCCAAACACAGAGAAATCATCCATGAAAACCTCTATACTTTGTTGCAACGTTGAAATCTTCCAGTAGCATCACATAGTCGAAATGGCATTCTGCGAAAAGCAAAAGTACCATACGGACATGTAAAAGTGGTTTTCTCCTGATCTTCTGGGGTGATGGAAATCTGATTGTACCCCGAGTATCCATCCAGAAAATAGTAGAATTCATGTCCCGCCAATCTGTCAAGCATCTGGTCAATGAATGGTAGCAGAAATTGATCTTTCCTTGTTGCTTTGTTTAGCTTTCTGTCACCCATGCATACTCTCCATCCAGTTATCGTCCTTGTTGGAATCAGCTCGTTCTTTTCATTTGTGACTACGGTCATTCCTCATTTCTTTGGCACACATTACATAGGACTCACCCACGTGCTGTTAAAGATGGGGTAGATGATGCCGGCATCCAACCATTTGATAATTTCTTTCCTTACGACCTCGTTCATGATTGGATTTAGTCTCCGTTGATGCTCCACTGTGGCTTTTTACTCGTCGTTCATCATAATTTTGTGCATGCAAAGATGGACTAATGCCTCAAATGTCTGCTATAGTCCAGCCAATGGCTTTCTTGTGCTCGTGTAGCACTCTCAGCAACTTATCTTCCTGCTCCAATGTTAGCGACGAAGAAATAATCACAGGTAAATTAGAAGAGTTTTCTAAGAATGCATACCTGAGATGGTTCAGAAGTGGATTTAGTTCCAGCTGTGGTGGTTCTTCAATTGATGGCTTGATTCGCTCCTTTTTTGGTAATTCCAAATTTTTCACTTGTGGTTTTGTTTTGAAGCGAGTTGCTCCATCAAGATAGTTGATACATTCCAGAATTTCATCATCTAGCTCTATGTCAGTCATGTTGGTGATGCAAGCTTCAAGTTTGTCTGTGGAAAGTTGCATTGCATCAGTATTCTGGATGATACTTTCTATAATATCAATTCTGAAACATTCCTCCTCCTTTTCGTTATTCGGGAATTTCATGGCTTTAAAAATATTGAATGTTACTTCTTGGTCCTTCACCTTCATGGTTAGTTCTCCTTTTCGTACATCAATAATAGTTCGACATGTAGGCAATAATGATCTCCCGAGGATGATGGGTACAACTTTGTCTTCCTTCATGTCAAGGATTATGAAATCCACAGGGAAAATGAATTTGTCGACTTTAACCAATACATCTTCCACTACACCTCTCGTAAATATGAGCGATCTATCAGCCAGTTGCAGAGTAACTGAGGTGGGCTTTGCTTCTCCAATCTATAGTTTCCTGTAAATAGACAAAGGCATCAAGTTAATACTAGAACTTAAATCACACAAAGCCTTACCGAAGTAATGTTCGCCTATGGTGCAAGGGATGGTGAAACTGCCAGGATCTTTAAACTTTGGGGGACGTTTCCTCTGAATGATGGCACTGTATTTTTCTGTCTGTGCTACTATCTCGTAATCTCCCAATCTTCGCTTTCGTGACAGAATGTCTTTCATGAATTTGACATAGCTGGGCATTTGTTCTAACGCTTCTACAAATGGAATGTTGATATGCAGCTTTTTGAAGATCTCCAAGAATCGAGCAAACTGCTTGTCTAGTTTATGTTTTTGGAGACGTTGTGGAAAAGGTGGAGGTGGAGTGAATCTTTCTCGATCATTTTTTTTTGCCTCTTTTTCCTCCATCTGTGGATCTGCTTCGCTGCTTTCTTTTGGGATTTCCTCAATGGATGCCTTGACTCCAACATCTTTGTTGATTTCAGTACCGCTTTTCAAAGTGATGGCTTGACATTGCTCATTCTTTCTGTTCCTTGGATTTGTTTATTTGTTGCTAGAAATGGTACCTTACGGTCTGTAACTCTGAGCATTGGCCAGTTGTCCCAATAGATTTACCAGTGCCTTTATAAAAGCATAGTGGCTTTGATTGAATGCTGCTTAGGCTTGAAACATAGCATCATATTTAGCTTCTTGCTTTTTGAACATCTCTGCAAGAAAATCTTATATTTCTGGCTTCTTTTCATGCTCCTGGACACTGTTTTGCTGTTGGAATCCTGGTGGTAGATTGTTCCTTTGCCCTGAATTGTTGCTCCATGCAAAATTGAGATGATTCCTCCACTCTGGGTTATAGGTGTTGGAATATGGATTGTTTCCCTGTTTGTTGAAATTACTGACATAGTTCACTGTCTCATCATGTTGGTTGTAAGATTTTTCCTCTGGTGCTCCTCCATATGGTGAACTTATGGAACCGATGATGTTCACAACTTGCATGCTAACTATTTCCAAGCATTTACAAATTTGTTCCAGCTTGGCATTCATTATTGTGTTGGCTCATACTTCGTGGACTCCTGCTATTCGTTGAATCATGCTCATTTCTGTTGGCCGCAAATAATTGTTGTTGGCCATTTCTTCAATTAAGTCTCAGGCCTGATCTTCTCCTTTTTCCATTAAAGCTCCTTCAGCAGCAGCATCTATTGTGGTTCTCATTAGTCCGGAAAGTCCATTGTAGAAGGTTTGGACTTGTAGCCACTTTACAATCTCAGGGTGATGACATTTTCTGAGCAACTCCTTGTATCTTTCCCAAGCTTCACAGAGGGATTCTGAGTCATGTTGTACAAAGGATGTAATGTCATCCCTCAGCTTTGCAGTTCTGGCTGAGGGAAAATACTTTGCAAGGAATTTGGTGGCTAGAGTGTTCCAAGTTGTGATGGAACCTACTGGTAGTGAATGTAGCCAAGCCTTAGCTATGTCTTTCAAAGAATATGGAAACACACGCAGTCTCATTGCTTCTTTTGCCGCTCGGTTGTAATTGAATGTTCCACAAACTTCCAGGAAGTTACTGATGTGGGCATTAGGATTTTTAGTTGCATTCCCCCCAAACTGAACTGACTGTTGTATCATCTAGATACATGTTTTGATGTCACACGCATTTACTGGTAAGGGAGGAAGTACAATGCATGATATGAAGCCGTCAACCACCGGAATAGTTTTGTCTCAAATGGGAATTGGTGGTGCAACCTCTAAAGGTTCAGGTTCTTGATTGTTCATGTTGATCAATGTTTCTTGGCCTCCTCGCCTTTCCCTTCTCAACTGTCAGATGGTTCTTTCAATTTCTGGGTCAAGCGGACGGATTTCAAAGTTTCTAGTTCTTCTCATGTAGTGACTGAGAACCTGAAACACAAGAAAACAAAAATAATATATAAAAATAAATTAGACACAAGTAAAAGTACTTAACCCCAAAATTAATAGTGAAAGATAAATAAATCCCCGACAACAGCGCCAAAAACTTGATCGGTGTATAAACACACACGTAACGCAAGCGCACGTATCGCTCAAGTAGTATAAAATATATCGATCCATCGAGGACTTAATACCTAGGCTATCAATTTATGAAGCTAAATGTTTACAAGTATCTAATAGATTGATTGTTGATTGGATGGTGATCATAAACTAAAGACAATTAATAAAACATTGTGAATGTAAATTAAAGGAAAAATCAATATTATAAAACTATTTAGGGTTGTGAATCCGTCCAATATCTTTTAAAGATGAAGTGATTATCTCATGTTTGTGCAATATATCGGTTTACTAACCTGGAACACGAAATTATGCAAAAGCCTCTGTCGATGGTCAGATGCAAACACTCAAAGTAATCCAATTAATCATATGTCTATGGTAACCAAATTACCTGAATTCATTAAGATTAAGTTCCAATTGTGGTTACCCCCGCCCGATATGTATATGTCTATCCTGGAAGGAAATCTACCTAAAGATCATTTGCCCTAAGGTGAGATTGTGAGCTATTGAGTCTAAGGCTGAAACCTAAAATCTCTTCTTCAAGTTCATTTTAAGTTTACCAAATCAATCTTATTAGTGGCTAGTTAACAAGAAGCATTAAGCTTAAGACTCAATAAATAAACATTTATATTACCCAAGACATAAAATAATCAACTTTATAAATGGTGATATTGAAATTCATCACACCCCTATATAATATATTTAGTTACAAAACATACCTAAAATTACAAAATGCATAATTAAATAGAATAACATAACAGAAAATTAAAAAGTAAAGAAAATTACAACAATAAAAGAAAATGTTGGAGCTAGGGGTTTCACTTTTAATACTTCAAATATAGATTACTCTCTTATCAATTAACCTTTTCTTGAATTAATTATATTAAAACCGACCATATAGGCGGTGAATGTCATTTGTCCAAAATCCAACCGACCATGTAGGCGGTAACAAGGTTAGCACCTAAACCGACCATATAGGCGGAAACTAAGTCCAATAATGTAAAACTGGCCATATATGCGGTAAATAATTAATTCAATTTACTTATTTAAGTTAAGGAAGTAAATCTAAATTATTATATTAAAAGTTTCCCAAGACTCCAGCAAAAAGAGATTACCTACTCACGATGTAATTAAAAACACACAAAAATTTATTAAATAAATAAAGAGAAAATACAAGAAAACTTAAATAAACATGCAAGACACTTTCTTTTAGGTTTTCATAGAGAAATCCCTCAAAGAAAGCATGAAAAATTTACAAAATTTAGCTTGGTATTTATAGGCAAATCTAAAAGCTTCCACCAATTTCTCACCAAACATGGCACCAAACATGACACCAATGTTTGGTGGAAGTTTGACAATTTCCATTTATTTGTTTTGTTTTGTTTTTTTTTTTTGAAAATGACTTTAATAATTACACATAACACACTTTCGAATTTTCATCAATTTCGGTAATGAAAAGTTCAGAATTAGAAAATCTTATGAAATTCAAAGTTGTAGGACTTTGAGCCTTGTTTAATCTGGAACTTGAATCACCTCAATCCGACATTGGAATAAAAAGTTATGGCCAAAATACGAAAATTACTCAAAGCTAAAATTTCTGAAATTGTACTTCGTTAGAACGCCATTTCAAGTTTCCAATCTCCAAAATCAAAATTTCAAGTTTTGTTTTTACCCTTATTTGTTCCACATTTCGTCCTGATTGATTCCATTAAGTCTTGATTTTATTTTATCTGTAAAATAAACTAAAACACATGAAAACGTTAATAAAACTCGAGAAACTATACAAAATATTAAGTAAAATGGGTGGTAAATATTGATATATTTTCCGCTCATCAATTATCCATTCATTGTTTTAATATTTTATAAATTATCATTTGTTAGAAATACCTTTGATTACCCGTTTAATCACAAACTCAGTATAAGCACATCATATACAAGGGTATTTCAGTTTGAAATTGATAATATTAAATAGTTCGTAGAAAATAAACAAAGTTGGGAACCTTATTTATGGTTTATTTACAATTGTAGTTTATTTTATCTATGATTCAATTATTTAATCTGAAATCATTCATGTAGTGACATGAAATGAAAACAGCTTATATCATATGATTATATAGGATTAGACCACGATAAATATTGATTTCTTTAAAATAATCATTAACAAGAATTCATATTTATATAATTTGATGATCATATATGAGTTGATATTAATCTTAAGTGTTATATAAACTAATATATATTAAGTTATGTCTCTTCATTTACATGGGTGAGATTAGTGTTGAATTTCCAATCAATAACTTCGTATTTTAGAGACATAGTTTGATATATAGCAGTGAACATTTTACATAATAGTTGAAAACAATCATTCTTACGAGAAATAAATAAGTATTTTCATTAAGGATTGATTCAGTACTTGAACAATAAAAAGCGCTCATGTTTCTGTTATTTTGAACATAAATATATATTTATAAATGTTATTGATATATTGTTCATTAATGGAAAAGATGTAATTAGAGAGATATGATTATTTTTATGACCTATCTCTAATTATGAAATACTTTTAGAGGATCAAAGCATATGTAATGATTATATAAATTAATAATGACGCTTTTAGTTTTGCAATAAAATCTATAGTTAAGAGAGTGTAATTTTGAATTTTAATAGAGTACCATAATAATACGATTTTATTTTATTTACATGTAAATCACTTCTATGGCTTTACCATACAAGATATCAAATTGAAGTTATAAAGAAAAGACATATATTATAAAGAATTGCTATTTTATTTAATCCAATGTATTTTACATAGTAATATTACCATATTAATCTAACGGATCTAAGGCATACTACTAACAATCTCATACTTTTACTAAATCCATTTGTCATGAGTCTTCACACCATAGGGCGTGGTGTGCTTGTCATGCTTCTATTGGGCCATGATATTTATAAGAGAATCTATAAGGTTCTTTTCAGTAAGTATCTTATTTATCTTCACATCCTCACGCTCAATGATCTCTTAAATGAAGTGGTAGCTCTGAAGTTTGTGTTTAGATTTCTGATGAGACCTCGATTCCTTAGATTATGAAATTGCTACAATATTAGTACAATACATAGTAACTCCATCCAAGATGCTAGGAACCACCCCAATTTCCGTGAAGAATTTTTTCATCCAATTTGCTTCCCTTGTTACATATAACATAACAATGAACTCAACCTATGTATTGAATATGTTGTAGTTAATTGCTTCAAGCTTTTCCAACCAACAATCCTCTGTTAAGAGTAAATGAAAATCTTGATTGTGATTTTCTATCATCTTTGAAAATTCGGGGGGTTATCCTAAGTTCTGACCCTATGCGGAATTTAAATACAATAAGCAGGACAAGTCCTGTTACTGCTACTATGGAATTGCAACAGGCAAATTAACAGGCAACCACAACAATAAAATCCACAATATTAATTCAGTAATAAAAAATTGTGGAAAAGTAAATCAATCACACAAAATCAACACAATGATTTTGGTGACGAAGTGGAAAACTCTTCCGAGTAAAAAACCACTCCGGGTATAGGCTACCACCCGAATCCACTATATCGAGAAAAACTTACAGCGATGGTCAAGACCTATGGTGGCAACTCCACCGACTCAAGTACCTCATACTGCAAGAACTCAAGGCAACACCTCAAGCCCGCGACCCACGGTTTTCTTCAGAACCTCTGAAGTCTCTGAGTAGATTATATCACCAATGACGCCGGAACTCCGACTACCAAACTTCCTCCTAAAGAACTCTAAATGATTAGGGAATTTGGGTTAAGTTGTGTTGAAGGATTCTCACCATTAAAAGAGAAGACAAGAATATGATGAAGTCTTCAAGGTGAAATCAAAGAGAGTTGAAAGCTTTGAGAGTATTTGGCTCAAGGGAAATATGCTTCAACTCATGAGAATGGAGGCTAAGGGTTATATTTATAGGTAGGGTGAAAACCTAGGGTTTTGCAGGCCAAAAACGCGTTCAGATCGCAGTCGCGTTCGAACGCTTACTAGAACGCTACACGAACGCGCCCTTTCTGTGAAGACTCGTTCGAACGTCAATCGAACGCACAACGAACGTGAGCTCTCTGGAATGCTCCCGTTCGAACCCCACAAGAACGTGCCTCGAACGTTTGCTCTCTGGAATGCTCCCGTTCGAACCCAATAAAGAACGTGCCACTAACGCCACACGTTCGAACCCACAAACGAACGCAGCACTAACGCCAATCGTTCGAACACTGCAACGAACGCACCACGAACGCATGTCTGATGCACAGCAGCCAGAAACCAGTCTAATTGCACAAAGATCTTCATGAAAGATTACAACTCAATTGAACTTGTTTTGTCACGGATACATGCCATAAAAAAGGTTGCTAACTAACAATCTCCCCCTTTGGCATTCCGTGAAAAACACTACCTAATACAAAGACTACGGTAATAGACCCAAAAAGCAAATAGTCAACTGTCAACCATCAAAACAGTGACTTATTACAAATGGACTCGATCTAACACCTAACAAAGTAGTCTTGAAAGTAATGCCACCGCAGCAACATACCTGCTACCTGAAACATCCACAAACAACAACTTATACCGTGAAAAGCATTGGGATAATCAAGTAAACCATAAAGCAGGTAAAAATCTCATGCATGTACAAGTAGAAATCCTTCTCCCCCTTAATCTTAACTCCCCTTAAAACAGAGATATCTAAAGGATATTCTACGGCTCCCTCCTATATATTAAGGCTCTCCCCTTAATATATTACTCTCCCCCTTTTTGTCACGAAATGACAAAGGATAAAAAAAACAGGAAAAATAACAGGAGAACATGAGAAAACACATGCAAGAGCATGAACAAACAGGAATTACTCCCCCTCACTAACAGGCACAAACAGTTAGCAAAATAACAAACGGGAAGTAAACCAAAACTCAGAAAGGTGCACAAGAAGGAAAACAAAATATGCAATAACATGAAGCACACACAGGCACATACTGAGATAAATAAAAATCCTGTCAAAAACTGACTGAAACAGCATGTAAAGCTGACACAATGATACCCAGTCAGTATTCAGCTGTTTATGACATGAAACAATATGCATCATTTTAAAAGTGGCTAAATATAGCACTTATGCATATGACATAAACACCAAAGCATATAAAGCACTTGCGTGGAAAAATAAAGTGCATAACGAATCAAGGCTTAAGACCTTATTTTATGAGCTGGACACAGCCAAAGAAATCCATCTCTAAACAAACCAAGTCCACAAAATATGTGTTCAAACCCAGCACCACTAGGACCTGAAAATAAGCAACATTGGTTGCATGCTACATTATTTACCCCAGAAATATCATGAGCTCATATTTAATAACTCTTTCGAGTGAAGGGTTTTTGCCCTTATCTTTTGAATTTGGCCATTTTGGCTCTTTTGCACTTGAGTCTCATTTTTTTTTTTTTAATTTATGCGAATGGGGATAGCAAGGTCATCTAGTCAAAGGTCACACTATTTAGCAAACAGGATAAGATAGAAATTAGATTGCTATTCCAAAAACTCATACATGCGACCAAGCCTTGATAAAATAAAACATGTATGTGAGGTGCAAGCACAGGATATACCAAAGGTTTTTTATCACACACACTCATGCATATAGAGCATCAAGAAAAATAACAGCATATCATACATGCATAATCATATATCCTACATACCAGGATCACATGCACATGTTATTCATGCTCTAACAAGCCATAAAAATATTTTTGGTCTTTTCAAAATATATAATTTTTTTGATTTTTCAGTTTTTAAAGCACAAAAAAAAAATAAAGACACAAAACAGCTTGTAAACATCCAATGGTACGTGGAGTTGTATCCCGAGTGCAGATCATACTACCGTCCATTCGGAATCGGCTATGAAATTTATGTCCGGGTTTCCATCCTATATACCAAAGGACATATAACAAAAACAAGACACACACACCCCCATATGCTGTGAAAACAAAATAAACGTGTAAAAACATGAAACACACGCACACACACATGCAATGGGAAAATAAAATGCATCTTTTAAGCAGAGTTACACCGAAGTGCACTCTCATCATGTCCATCAGGACATGCAGAAGTAGATGGGAAATCATCTTGCTTCCCCACCCAAACCTTTCTAGGAGCCTCATGCACATGAGAATTCCCAGACAACAAAGCAAGTTTCTCACTCAAGAATTGAGCTTGTTTGGTTAGTGCAGAAACTTGAGACATTAGATTTGATGAATCAAATCTAGGAGACACACTCTTAGGCCTTCTCTTTTGCTTGTGCAATATGAAACACTTAGGCCTAATATGTCCAGCCTTGCCACAGTGGTGGCACACAGGCACAAACCTTGGATGAGAGCGAGGTTTACCCACAACACCTCTAGATTGAGGTTGGGAAACAGGACGAGGAACAACAGGAGGAGAAACATGACTACACACAACAGGTTTCTTACCTAAGTCACGTTTAGCTGCTACAGGCACAACTGTGGAAGAAGAAGCCTTATCACAGTTAGGCTCAGAAATAATTCCTAACATACGGTCCACCTTTTTATTTCCACTAGAAAATGCGGACAACTGGGTTCTAGCATTTTCAAGTTCGGTCTCTAATATTTGGACTCTATAACTAGGCCTCTGTTCCTCTCCTCTAGGTCATCAACAATCAAAAGGCTTTGCTCAAATTTAGTTTGAGCTTCATTCTTTTCTAGCTCAACAGCTTTCAGCCTTTTATTGACCTCTATGTTAGTCTTCTTAATAGCTAAACTCTCATTAAACAGTTCAACATAAGCTACCTGAAGACTTTCCTCATCTACAGACTCATCAAGAGAGACTTCTGAATCATCATCATTAACCACAATCTCTCTAGCAGTAAAGGCCATAAAATTTTTCTTGCCTTTAGAAGACTCATCAGAAGAATAACCACCTTCTGAATCACTAGGAGAGGCAGCCATGGCATTCTTGCCTTTAGCTCTAAGATATGTAGGGCACTCTGGTCGAATATGCCCATAGCTTTCACACTCATGGCATTGGACATCACGGGATCTACTACCCCTATCCTCTCTAGACTCTTTTCTGCTATGCCTACTCTCTCTAGGCATAACCTCCCTATCTCTATTACTGCTATGGCCACTCTTCTTAAGTTTAAGAAATTTCTTAAACTTCTTTGCAAATAAGGCCAAATCATGATCCTTGATGGTATCATCATCACTAAACGAATCATGCACAACTTCCTTAGCGATTTTCATCGCAAACGTTTTTGGCTCTCTATAACCAGGAAGCTTTTTCTCATAAACATGCAGCTTTCCTACGAGTTCATCTAAATTAAGCTGATCGAGGTCATTGCTTTCCTCGATGGCGGTGATTTTGGGTAGGAACTTATCAGGTAGGGATCTCAGGATTTTCCTAACTGTCCTACAGGTAGGAATAGTCTCACCTAGGTTAAAACTAGAGTTAACAATATCGTTAATCTCAGCATAAAACTCATCAAAGGTCTCATCATCCTTCATTCTAGCGACCTCAAACCTAGTAGCAAGATCCTGAAGTCTACTATTTTTAACAGACAATGTGCCCTCATGCACAGTCTGCAGGATGTCCCAAGCATCCTTGGCTATCTCACACATAGAGATTCTCCTAAATTCAGCAGAACAAACAGCACCATGTATGGCATTAACAGCCTTGCTGTTCCTATTGCTAGCATCAAATTCGTCCTTGGTCCAGGTCAATTTATCTTTAGGGGAAGATACCCCATCAACAATAACAACGGGAGGTTTCCACCCGTGTTCAACAGTCATCCAGACCCTCTCATCTAAGGACTTAAGGAACGCTCTCATGCGAACCTTCCAATGCAAATATTCCGTGCCATCAAAAAATGGCGGACAATTTAAGGGTTGACTACGCTCCATAGCTAATGGGTCAAGGATCGAGTTCAGGCTCTGATACCAATTGAAAATTCGGGGTTATCCTAAGTTCTGACCCTATGCGGAATTTAAATACAATAAGCAGGACAAGTCCTGTTACTGCTACTATGGAATTGCAACAGGTAAATTAACAGGCAACCACAACAATAAAATCCACAATATTAATTCAGTACAAATAATAAATTGCGGAAAAGTAAATCAATCACACAAAATTCAACACAATGATTTTGGTGACGAAGTGGAAAACTCTTCCGAGTAAAAAACCACTCCGGGTATAGGCTACCACCCGAATCCACTATATCGAGAAAAACTTACAGCGATGGTCAAGACCTATGGTGGCAACTCCACCGACTCAAGTACCTCAATACTGCAAGAACTCAAGGCAACTCCTCAAGCCCACGACCCACGGTTTTCTTCAGAACCTCTGAAGTCTCTGAGTAGATTATATCACCAATGACGCCGGAACTCCGACTACCAAACTTCCTCCTAAAGAACTCTAAAGGATTAGGGAATTTGGGTTAAGTTGTGTTGAAGGTTTATCAAAGAAGGATTCTCACCATTAATAGAGAAGACAAGAATATGATGAAGTCTTCAAGGTGAAATCAAAGAGAGTTGAAAGCTTTGAGAGTATTTAGCTCAAGGGAAATATGCTTCAACTCATGAGAATGGCGGCTAAGGGTTATATTTATAGGTAGGGTGAAAACCTAGGGTTTTGCAGGCCAAAAACGCGTTCAGATCGCAGTCGCGTTCGAACGCTTACTAGAACGCTACACGAACGCGCCCTTTCTGTGAAGACTCGTTCGAACGTCAATCGAACGCACAACGAACGTGAGCTCTCTAGAATGCTCCCGTTCGAACCCCACAAGAACGTGCCTCGAACGTTTGCTCTCTGGAATGCTCTCGTTCGAACCCAATAAAGAACGTGCCACTAACGCCACACGTTCGAACCCACAAACGAACGCAGCACTAACGCCAATCGTTCGAACACTGCAACGAACGCACCACGAACGCATGTCTGATGCACAGCAGCCAGAAACCAGTCCAATTGCACAAAGATCTTCATGAAAGATTACAACTCAATTGAACTTGTTTTGTCACGGATACATGCCAATAAAGAAGGTGCTAACAATCTTTATTAGCCTGAAAGCTAGCATCACAATACCTAATCACTTTTAGGTCTAAATTGTCTTCATATATCAATAATACATTTGTAGTCCCGCGTAGGTACTTAAAGAATGTTTTGACAGCCATCTAGTGTTGTTCAACATGATTCCTTGATATCTATACACAGCACTCAAATCATAAGAGACATCAGGCCATGTACATAACATAACATATATGATGGATCCTATAGCAGATGTGTATGAAATCCTTTTCATGCAATGAACCTCTTGAGGAGCTTTAGGGAACGAACCCTTTGAAATGTGGACTTTATATTTAGCAGGTATGTATGTAACTTCTCTTTGAGTCCTCCATCTTAGACCTCTTAAGAATCTTGTCGATGTGCTTGGTTTAGGAGAGACATAGTTGTTAGGGTTTATACCCTAAGAGCTTGCTGTAATAAGTAAATATTGAAATTAATAAAGATATGTATTATTCATTCATCCGTATTAATATTATTTGTAAATTATAAATTATTGGAAATACCTTATGCTACTCATGTAATCTCAAACCCAATGTATGTGCATCATATATAAGAGGATTTGAGTTTTAAAAAAACAAATGCAAATAAATCCCAAAACTCAATTAATTAATCTAAGAGGGTGTGATGAGAAAAAAGGAGAGGAAATTGGGAAAAATCTTAGGGTTTTAGTTTATTTAAATTCTGGGTATTTGGCTTGGGAAATCAGGAGTTTGAGAGTAATTTTAGAGTGTTTCCAACCTTAAATTTCTTTGGGAACATCTACTAAAGAGGAGTCTAAGTGTAGAAAATGTAGAGAGGATTTGGGTGAGAAAAGTTTGGATGAAGCTTTCAATTTGGATTTTTTTTTCATAAAATGGGGTAAGATTTTTATCATTTTATCTTTAATTGAGGTTGAATTACATGAGAATGAAGTTAATTTGTATATTAGTTTGTTTAATCAATAGTTAGGTTTCCAACCATTGGGTAAAGTTTTTCTTAAGCTTGATTTCATGTTTTAATCATAATTTTAGGAGCACAAGGGCATTAAAAAAAAAAAATTTAGAGTCGGAGACGCGAAGCCCTCGTCATTTTCCCAATTTGGTATGTAAATAGCTTATAGTTATGAGCAAGCTCTTGTATAGCCTCATTGATTTTCTTAGCTCTTGACCTAATAATAGGTCCATTGGAACATGCATAATATCTTGAGCTCCTTAGTCAACAACATTCGATCAGATAGCTGATCTGAACTTGAGTCCATAGCTTGGTTTCCATAACTTTAAATAACTACAAAAAGTAAAGTACGAAGCACTGAAATTTAAATACTTGTGTAAAGTAAAGGCAAATAATTAAATGATAGAATTTAAATAATTAAGCGAAAAGTAACGAATTATAGATAATAAATTCATGTATTTAAATAAATAGTTAAAGAATTGAAGACTCATTGTTTATTTTTTGCGAAATTGTGACCTGGATATCGATTTTGTGCATCGCTCTTTATGTAAAAACCCATTGAATCTGTGGGTTTTACCTAGATTCTTCTCTTTTTCGTGATTCTTGACAGAAGATTTTTGAGCTATGTTACTTTGGAGCTTTTTGTTATGTTTTTTTTTTCACAAGAGACGGCACCAATAAAGGGATAAGATTTTTACTTCCACGAATTTGATTTGAAAGAGAAATTATTGCCGTCTTATTCCTTATGTGCCATAATTTAACCTTCCGAGGCACTCCAACACTCAAGTAAGTTCATCTTGATCTAAGGCCAAAAGAAAATATGGAGAAGAAGGTAGCTATATAGAGCTTGAAGATAGAGAATGAGAGGGTTTCTAGATCTACTACTTTCAATGAGCTACGTGGAGCAAATGACTAAAGATGTCTAATCATTGTGTGAATGTCTTCTATTAATAGGCTTTCATGGAGTCCAAAAAGATAACCCATCTTGGAACAGACCCAATAGCAAAAAAAAACCCTAGAGCTCCTTTTCTTTATTTCTCTTCCTTCTCCTCTTGTCGCCACCGACCACACCTTGACCACACCAAGGTGTGGTCGGCGGCCGGCCCTTTAACCCCCTTTCCTTTCCCCATCGTAGTCCCCCTTCTTTTTCACCCATATTTCCTCCACTTTCCCCACTGCAGCCCCCCTTCTTTTCCCCCCCTTTTTCCTCCACTTTTCCCATCGCAGCTCCCCCTCCCCTTTCCCATTCTTCTTCACCCCGCTCCCCCTCTCCCTTTTAAGCCTCCTCCCTCCTTCTACCATTTTCCCCTTTTTCCCAACCCCTGTTTTTTTTTAAAAAAAAACCTAAACTTTCCTCACTTTCGTTCTCTTATTTTTCTGTGTTTTTTCCTTGTTTATGTTTCTTGTCATTTCATGATTCCATCCTTATGTGATGGTTATTTTGTCCAACTAATTCTGATCTATGTTGGTTTTTGTGGTTTTTATTTTTCTATTTTTATGCAGATATATGAGTCCTTACAACAATAAATAGAGGACTTACATAACTTCAGCTGATAGATCGACTACAGATTTATTGCTGTTTATTTTGTAATGTTTTATTCAATTATTGTAATGGTATTGTATTTACTTTATGCACTGTGCTTTTCTTTTCTAGTTATAAAATTGTATTCACCGATTCATGTCGAGAGGTTGGAATAGGCCAATATCCATAATTCCTCTAAGGCTTTATTAGAATTAGGTGTGAATCTGATTTTTTAGACTAGACATGAGATCACATGATGTATGGAGTTTTATGTTGTCAGATTTATTCTGATTAGGTTTGAGTCTTAGGTTTTGTTCCTAAGTTTTATATTTCAAGCTGATATGGACTTGTATTTACATCCTTTGTGGTGTTTATTATGAATGAATTTTATATTTTCCAAAAAAAAAAAAAAGGCTTTCATGCACTGTTTAGGTCATTGATTTTTGGATAGGGCTCTAAATCCAAGGGTCCATGCCATTTCTGGTATCTTATATTACACTTGTAATCTATTTTCAGGAGAGCTGGTCTCTTTATATATAGAGAAAATGACCAATTATGCATAATCAGTGTGCGAATGCCTTCTATTTATAGGCTTACATACACTGGACCCTAAATCCTAGGGTCCATGTCTTTTTTCGGTATCTTGTAGTTATGTATGATAAAAATTCCTGTGGAGATGGGAATCTGTGAGGGCATGATACATTAAAGGCGGGTTAGAAGATAATTTTTTATACCTATTGACTGAATGAGTCAGGTACGGGTATTGACATCCCCATCTAAATAGATGAAAAAATCATGTGTGAGCAGAGACCTGAGATACTTTAGGGGCAAGTAAATAAATAATTTTCGTATCCATTAATTGAACGGGACGGGTATAGATATTGTCACCCCATACCATACTCAACCTATTGCGATCTCTACTTGTAGCACACGTGTAATGTACTTTTCAACAGAATTGATGGAGTCTTGTTGATGTGATCATAGTGAGCTCTGTTTGTTGGGCCAAGTTAACTTGAAGTTGTGGCTGATTGCATGACTTGGTCAGATTGGTGTATTTGGGTCTTTTTGGTGGATTTAGAAGATTCCTTGGGTTTTGGAGTTTGTGTTGGGGTTGGTGCTCAGAGCGCCAATCCGGGCCGTATTTATGTCTGATTCATGAATACGAACATCCCCTTATTCCATAATATTACTTATTTATGGTTGCACCTCTTGTTCTTATATACGTATTCGATCTGATTACGATTAGATTGAAACTAAATGTGGTTTAGTGATATGTATATATTAGACAAAGGCCCGATATATATAATGCAGTACACAGTTACAAAGTTAGTTTGTAATTGACATTGGGAAGTGTCACTGCTATATGTATATTATCAAACATAGTTCCTGGTCAAGATTTGCTAACACGGGTCGGTTAGTCAAATCCGTTGAGACCAGTACATGTCGTATATCGAGACTTGGTCCGATGGTTTATCCCAATGAACCATGAGTCTATGGAGACTCGTATAGACGTGTAGGTGTTTATAGTGGATAAACACTGAACGGCTCACCGAAGATTCTTAATGGATGGTACGCCAACGTCAATAAGAATCTTCTCGGGTTGAGTAGCATAGTGGTCCTTCGACTTGAGATACCACTGTGGATGTATGAGACATCCTCCACACTTAGATGGCAGTCACGTCACCGATCTATTTAGATCAGACCTCCGCCTGTTCGTGGGTGTGGATCGATCCTCAGGATATCCTGTGTGTGTCAAGATAGGATCCGTCAGTTCTGTGTACAGAGCATAGGTAGTCCATATATTATTAGCAGTCTGTTAAATCTGTGGCCACAGTATACATCGGAAGTAAGTTCCGAGTGTTATTTAGAGATTGCTAATAGATACGTCGACGAGATAATACCTATAGAGATTTGACGTTTACATCTATATCTCTGGGATTATCCGGATACCTGTGACGGAGGGATTATACATATGCAATGACCTCGACCTGTATGATTCAGCTAGTTTATCCGTGATCGTCATAATCTACGGGTGGATAGATTATGGACATGAAATTGGATTTCGTGACGGATATACCTGAATCTAGAGTCTCAATAATGAAATATACTCGTAGAGCACTAGAGCAACATTAATAAATAATATTATTATTTATTAAGTCGTTTAAAGGTTAAACGCAAGATACATGCTAAAGGGACCCGATAGTCATTTAGTTAATTATTGTGTATTTACTTTTAATACTTGATTAATTTAAATACACATTAATTAATAGTCAAATTGAGATATTTGACTAATATCCTAAATAAATATATGTATTTGGTATTTAATGTAAATATTATACATATATTTAATATATTTGTATTTGATTAATTAATTAATTATTTAATTGTTAAATGATTAAATTAATTAAAATATAAATATCTTACATTAGGATATTTGATTTAAATGGCTTAGTTGCCTTTTTTGACCAAGTTTTAAATATCTAATAAAGTATTTTTAGATATTTAATCAAGTTGATCAAACTTTAGTTAAATGAAATTGAAATGAAAAATTACCAAATAAATGCTTGTAATTTCGGCCAAGGGTTTTTTGTTGCAAGTATATATTGTTTTCATTTCATTTCATTTGATAACCTAATATATCTTAACCAAAACTCCATTAAAAGAAAGCAAAGAATGGTAGAGAGAAAAGAAAGGAAAATCAAGAAAAGCTTGGAAAATAGTAAGTATTTCCAACCTTCCATTAGAGATTAATTTGTTCCTCTTGTTGTGGGCAACATCTTGTGATGTTCTTGAGTTTTTCTATTCTTTATTCTTTGTATTTTTGATGGATAAATGTTTGGTGAAAGTGAAGTGCATGTATAATGGAGGAAGCTTGTGACTAGTGTAGTTACAAGTATTCTTTTATGGTTTTGGAAACCTTGTTGCTAATCTAGATTTGTTGACCCACTCTTAGATGACCTAGATTTGATCTTGAGTTGTTTCATTGTGTTGAGACTTTGATTGGATGGAAGAAAGATGATTAAAGTAATTGATTTAACCAATTTGGTCTAATTTGTCCAATTTGATGAAATTGAAAAATTAGGGTTCATGACCTATTCCAAATTTGGGGATTTTCATATATGTTGTGTATTTGGATGTGTATATGATGCATATAAAGTTTCATGTTCATTGGATTACATCTTGATGTGTTTTGATGCATGAAATGACAAAGTGCACACTTTGGCACCAAGGTGGTGCATTCGGCCAAGAGTTGGATTTTTGGGATTTTTGGTGCTTTTGGTGTTTTGATGTTTTGAACATGCTAAGTTCATCTTAGAAATGATTTAGAATCATTCAAAATTGATTAGATCAATTTCGGACTAAAATGGACAAAATACCAATGTAAGGGCATTTCGGTAAATTCACTTGAATATGATTCATTTGAATTTTATTTCATAATTTGATTATTGGATAATTAAATAAATATGTTTATTTAATTAATCCGAGAAAAATTTTTGAAATCGGAAGATACGATCTTCCGCCGCTTCCGCTGCGTTACCGGATATTCCCCCTAAAAACCCCTACAAAATGGTATCAGAGCGAGTCTGATTCTAGGCCACCATAAATGATTAGCTTGTTTTATTCAATGTTTAATCATGTTTTCTTGACTTTATACATGCATGTTATAATCTAATTTGATTAGATTTAGGGTGTATGACACTTAATGGAATATCCCCCTTAATAAGGTTTTAAAGTAACTAGTATTTGGAATACTTGTTTCTTGGTCCGTCTTGTCAATACGGTTTATAAATATCTTTTTTTGACTACATCCGAGACCGTGCCTCTGCTGTGAGGGTGTAGCTGATAGAAATTTATTTATGCCGAATGTATATTAGATACTAGATAAATTCAAGCGAAAGCGGAATCCTGAACGTGCCCTAGCTGTCAGGGTACGCAAGTAACTTGAGTTTATCATTGACAAGTTTAACCTTGGTACGTCTCCTTGTGGGCCTGCCTTCGCAGCGACAACGAGAAACGGCCAGGACCGGAACCTTGGAGTCACTAGTGAGTGATTGACAATTAGTTGTCTACCTGTGAATATACGTAGGCGAGACCGTGCCTCTGCTGTGAGTCGAAATATATTCATGGGGTCCTCTTCCCATTATGGAATTCGATTTAATTATTGAATTCTCGTCTTTCCGTTGGGGATTACGTCATTACGTAAAAATAGTGGGAGGCACTGCTAAGTTTAAATATTCCATAACTTAGGCAGTGTATGTTGTTATGGAAATTGCTGCTTGTTTGTTTCCTTATTCTATTGTTTATATAGAATTAAACTTTTATTTACTGCACACATATTATGATATGTTATCTGACTAGACTCTTGGTTGCAGTCATTCTAGAATATGTTCTAGATATTACTAGACTAGGATATTATTAGATTAGTCTAGACCATCGGGAACTGTTGTTCTGATTTTCTTCAAAAATCAAGATGGTTAATGACTTAGTTTCTAAGTCACAACAGATAATCTAGATAGATATCCCTTTTTAGGATGTAATACTTTAGAGACAATAGTTTCTTATGCAGTAAGAATTGACTTGAATTAGTTCATGTCTCGAGATTCTTGACTGGCATTAAGAAAGCCCTATTAGGTATTTGTTTATCTAGTAATGACTTTTCTAAGCTTTAATTACCTTTAGAGGTAATGTGTATGACACAATTTGCTAATCAGTTATTTACAATTGTTGTGAATAGTTGAATGCAAATAGTAAAGCTAAAGAAAGGAGATGCGTATATTTGTGTATAGAAAATATCGATTTTCACAATACTACAACTATAGGTATTGGATACCAGATCTCCCGTCTAGTTATTTGAAATATTGGTTAACGATTGTTTTGATATTTGATATCGGAACTTGCGACTATTGGATAGTCACTTGTTCTTTATAAACAATTGTTACATATTTTATAATAACTAGTAGTGTCATTGACGTAGAGATAAACATAAAAAGAAATTATTCGATAAAGTAAATAATTTAGAACGGTGCTTTATGAGTTTAATCACTTAAGCATTGGATGCTTATTCCGTATGGTAAATGATGGTTTGATACTAGATCACACTACACATCCTTATCCATTTAATGAATATTGTATTCAGGAAAGTGATTAAGATCTCGTTTAACCAATGATTGTCATTGGACCACCAAATTTATTTAACTGATACATTGGATGTATGTAGTTTTATAAATAATAATTGCTTAAGGTAGTTTTCTTTATTTCGTAACTTAGTTGATGAATTGTCATAACTTAGTTACGTGTTTCTGTAGGAACACATATTGAAAGTCTTGAAAGTATCAAGTACTTTCAATCTATTCTGATGAAACGTAGATTGAACATTTTTGACTTGTTCAAATATATTCAATCTAAAGGTTTTAGAGAATTCTATCCTCAAAATTTATAACATGTCTTTGAACTGTTCAAAGATCTTTGATACGATCAAACGTATGAATTTAAAGCAATTAGTTCTAAGGTTATTTAGTGAATATGATTCATATTCAATATTGTTCTTCCACGATTCCATCTTGATGGAATTGAGTAGTGGGAGCAATCGAATCTTATATGATTTGATTCGTTTGATATTGAAAGTTACCGAATTAGTTTCAATACTCTTGGGGTTATGCTCCAGTAACACTAATTCATCTCTTTAATTAATATTCCATTAATTTCTACAGTTACATATATGATATGTATAGGTAGAAAATCCGAATCTTAAAAGGTTTAAGATTTGAATGTTTCTTTTATATAATAGTTATATAATGGAAATTACTTACACCTTAGAGGTATAAGTAAAAGTTTATCGTTTATTCTGTTTAATAGAATATTGTATTCTATTTAATAGAATATCTTTCCTACGATTCTAAGTAATAAAATCGTTTTATTACTTGGTGTGTAACATCAGATGTTAACTATTGTAGAAAAGACTTGACTTATTGAAGTCAAATGTGAGAATGATAAATTATAAATGGAACTATGTAATTAATAAGATGAAACAACCCTTATACATATTCCGTACAAGTCCAATAGGATAACAGAATCATTCACAAGTATTTGATACTTAATGGTTCCGTTGTTTTCTTATTGAAGAAATATTATCCTATAACTTATAATGGAAGCGATATTTGATATCGATTCTGGAAGTTCACCATTGAACCTTAGATCTAAGATTGTTCATAGCTTACTACGATCAAGTTTTGAACTTGATTAAGCTTACATTATGAATTAGTTCATGATATGTGCTAATTGTTTGCGCAACGAAAGCATTGTGAGCTTATTAAAGGTTTGACCTTTACAGTATGACAGTGAGAAAAGTTATACTCAGCAATCTATTGTAGATTCTGAGAAAACTTATCTCTAAGTCACACTAAATGAACAATTAAAGATATATTGGTTAATGTTGATAATAAACTATATATTTTAGCTAAAGAATGCAAAGTGGCGTTTTTGGATGACTTATTCGAATAAGAGATCATTTGTGATTTCCTTGTTTGAAGAGCACATTCTGGAATGGCCCTAGAGTTTGTGTTCTGCTGAAATTGCAGTTTAGTGTGTTAGCTTATAGAGCCTATTTTAGACTCGGATAAGTCTTCCAGAAATATGTGTTCTCTATTTTTGATATCGTCAGATTGTCTGATCTTATCAAAGTATATAGAATACATATGTGATTAGAAGGGTTAGTGGGAGCGTACATATTACTTTCTAGTGTTATATATCTTAACGACATTGTCATTATTATAGTAATAATGAGATGTTTATGAGGTAAAAGATTTACCTAAGTCTTCTTTACTCCGTGAAAGCAGTGGGAGTAGTCTCTGTTATATTTGATATAAAGTTTTATATATGATATGAAACTTGGAGACTTGTGAGATACCCCTATTAGTCGTACATTAGATATGATCTAATTAAGGACATAACAAGGCTATCTGTATGACAGTTAGTATAACTGTTCGACAGTTATTGTATGTCTTATACATAGTATTCATCTTTCGTAAAGGATGATTCCTTTTTCGAAAGAGATATTGATTAGAATGTCTAAACAATATTATGTATCATTGATGATGACATAGTGAATACTTTATTACATGCGATTATCGATGTCGATTTAATCGTAATTGTTACGAGTTATTTTGACATAATATAGACCATATGATGGATCTTGAAACACGTTCTTTGTGATCTTTGAGATATTAAGAACGAGTTTCTAATTCATGGAGAATATAGTCTGCAACCATTAGGGTCATATTAGTTTTGAGACTAATTATGACGTTAGACATTCTACGTCATAAAGAGTCACAAAAGATGCAGTGGGAGTGTCACGAATGATTCTACTATTTAGTGGAATCAAATGCAACTTTTGAAGTATTGACTTATGAAGTTGCATAGTGACCTTCTAAATTAGAAGTTTTTGAATTGTGATTGTGCTTACGGTTGTCTTCATAGTATTTTGGATTTGATCCTTAAATACTTGGACAACTCAGTAGCTGTAGCACAATACTGATGTAGCATCAGAGTCATATTAATGTATAATCTAGATTCTACAAAATATGATGATGCTGACTAAGGGAAACGATGGAGTTTGTTTGACAAACTCAATATGTCATAGCGGACTTGTTTTTGTTGCCTACCTCTTAAGTACTGGGTGAGCTTTTGAGGGCCATGTGCATACGATGCACATTGAGACGTGTATATGATACCGTGGATTGGCACTAGAGCAAGTGGGAGAAATTGTTGGGGTTGGTGCTCAGAGCGCCAATCCGGGCCGTATTTATGTCTGATTCATGAATACGAACATCCCCTTATTCCATAATATTACTTATTTATGGTTGCACCTCTTGTTCTTATATACGTATTCGATCTGATTACGATTAGATTGAAACTAAATGTGGTTTAGTGATATGTATATATTAGACAAAGGCCCGATAATATATAATGCAGTACACAGTTACAAAGTTAGTTTGTAATTGACATTGGGAAGTGTCACTGCTATATGTATATTATCAAACATAGTTCCTGGTCAAGATTTGCTAACACGGGTCGGTTAGTCAAATCCGTTGAGACCAGTACATGTCGTATATCGAGACTTGGTCCGATGGTTTATCCCAATGAACCATGAGTCTATGGAGACTCGCATAGACGTGTAGGTGTTTATAGTGGATAAACACTGAACGGCTCATCGAAGATTCTTAATGGATGGTACGCCAACGTCAATAAGAATCTTCTCGGGTTGAGTAGCATAGTGGTCCTTCGACTTGAGATACCACTGTGGATGTATGAGACATCCTCCACACTTAGATGGCAGTCACGTCACCGATCTATTTAGATCAGACCTCCGCCTGTTCGTTGGGTGTGGATCGATCCTCAGGATATCCTGTGTGTGTCAAGATAGGATCCGTCAGTTCTGTGTACAGAGCATAGGTAGTCCATATATTATTAGCAGTCTGTTAAATCTGTGGCCACAGTATACATCGGAAGTAAGTTCCGAGTGTTATTTAGAGATTGCTAATAGATACGTCGACGAGATAATACCTATAGAGATTTGACGTTTACATCTATATCTCTGGGATTATCCGGATACCTGTGACGGAGGGATTATACGTATGCAATGACCTCGACCTGTATGATTCAGCTAGTTTATCCGTGATCGTCATAATCTACGGGTGGATAGATTATGGACATGAAATTGGATTTCGTGACGGATATACCTGAATCTAGAGAGTCTCAATAATGAAATATACTCGTAGAGCACTAGAGCAACATTAATAAATAATATTTATTATTATTAAGTCGTTTAAAGGTTAAACGCAAGATACATGCTAAAGGGACCCGATAGTCATTTTGTTAATTATTGTGTATTTACATTTAATACTTGATTAATTTAAATACACATTAATTAATAGTCAAATTGAGATATTTGACTAATATCCTAAATAAATATATGTATTTGGTATTTAATGTAAATATTATACATATATTTAATATATTTGTAGTTGATTAATTAATTAATTATTTAATTGTTAAATGATTAAATTAATTAAAATATAAATATCTTACATTAGGATATTTGATTTAAATGGCTTAGTTGCCTTTGTTGACCAAGTTTTAAATATCTAATAAAGTGTTTTTAGATATTTAATCAAGTTGATCAAACTTTAGTTAAATGAAATTGAAATGAAAAATTACCAAATAAATGCTTGTAATTTCGGCCAAGGGTTTTTTGTTGCAAGTATATATTGTTTTCATTTCATCTTCATTTGATAACCTAATATATCTTAACCAAAACTCCATTAAAAGAAAGCAAAGAATGGTAGAGAGAAAAGAAAGGAAAATCAAGAAAAGCTTGGAAAATAGTAAGTATTTCCAACCTTCCATTAGAGATTAATTTGTTCCTCTTGTTGTGGGCAACATCTTGTGATGTTCTTGAGTTTTTCTATTCTTTATTCTTTGTATTTTTGATGGATAAATGTTTGGTGAAAGTGAAGTGCATGTATAATGGAGGAAGCTTGTGACTAGTGTAGTTACAAGTATTCTTTTATGGTTTTGGAAACCTTGTTGCTAATCTAGAGTTGTTGACCCACTCTTAGATGACCTAGATTTGATATTGAGTTGTTTCATTGTGTTGAGACTTTGATTGGATGGAAGAAAGATGATTAAAGTAATTGATTTAACCAATTTGGTCTAATTTGTCCAATTTGATGAAATTGAAAAATTAGGGTTCATGACCTATTCCAAATTTGGGGATTTTCATATATGTTGTGTATTTGGATGTGTATATGATGCATATAAAGTTTCATGTTCATTGGATTACATCTTGATGTGTTTTGATGCATGAAATGACAAAGTGCACACTTTGGCACCAAGGTGGTGCATTCGGCCAAGAGTTGGATTTTTGGGATTTTTGGTGCTTTTGGTGTTTTGATGTTTTGAACATGCTAAGTTCATCTTAGAAATGATTTAGAATCATTCAAAATTGATTAGATCAATTTCGGACTAAAATGGACAAAATACCAATGTAAGGGCATTTCGGTAAATTCACTTGAATATGATTCATTTGAATTTTATTTCATAATTTGATTATTGGATAATTAAATAAATATGTTTATTTAATTAATCCGAGAAAAAGTTTTGAAATCGGAAGATACGATCTTCCGCCGCTTCCGCTGCGTTACCGGATATTCCCCCTAAAAACCCCTACAGTTTGGTCCATGAATGAGACTTTATATGAAGGCTTTAGTATGTCTAAGACAAGAATGAAATGAGTTTTGGATGTGCATGGGCTGTCTTGATTGATTTCGGGCTTAATTTCCGAATGATGCATTAACTGTGGCAGAATTTGCGCAGTCTTCTTATTTTGGACATAACTTTCTCATCCGATGTCCGATTTTAGAGATTCAAGTTGCATTGGAAAGAGGACGCATGGATCTACAACTTTTTAGTTTACATAAAAGTCCAATTCAGAAGTCTTCCTGGTCAAAATACAGAGGCACATTATCCCTACAGCTTTTATGTTTCATATTTTTAAGGTTATGTGATGTTTAAGTGTTGAGCTGAACTTTAATTAAATTAGAAAGCTCATGCACGGAATTTTAAAGTATTTTATGTGTTATTGGATTTATTTTACTAGAGTTTTATTATATTTAGGTAGAATTAGGGTTAGCCACCTATTTAAATGGGCATTATTAATTGTAATCGAGAATTAATTAAGAACATATTTTTTACAAAATAATGTGACTTGTGTCATCTTGATGGAGTGGATTCTTCCTTGTTCTACGGAACAAAAGCTTATCAACGTGTGGCAAATGTTGTGGCATTGTATCGCTGTTTAAAATTCTCCAAAGAAATAAAGAAAGGTTCTTAAGGGCAAAGTTCCTTAAGGGTTGGACTTGATCTTGGAAGGATTTTGTTCTTACAAAAAATCAAGATTCGCGGTTCTTGGTGCTTAGAACACGTGGAGGGATTTACTTAGCTTGTTCCACACAGATTCTTATCATTTGGTATCAGGAGCTTAGGATTCCAAGGTCATGACTTTCTCTATCTTTATCGTTTTATGAAGTCTTTATATTCTTTTTTTTTTCTTTTTTTTAGTCTCTTCTAATTTCAATTTTTTTTATTTCCTTTGTGTTTTTATGTTTATGATTGAATCTTGGATGTTATTATAATGTTCTTGCATGGTAATAGCATATAGGATTCAATTTTTGGAGTTTTTGAGTCAATTAGGGTCGAATTTGTCTGTAATTTTCAGATCAGTTGGTCAAAATTGTTCAACTGCATATTGATTTTAAAACGGCTGTAACTTTTGATTTAGAAAGAGTTACGAGACCTATAATATATCGATTTATATGTACTCGAGGAGAGGAATGCGTTAGTGATTGGCCGAACTCTGTCCACTTACATTTTGAGTCTCAAAATATCTTTCAAATAATAGTTATGAATTCTGTACAGTTTCAGTTTAGTTTGTGTTTTGTTTTGCTTTTGGTGTTTTTTTAGTCAAGTTCTTTGTGTTTGTTTTCATATTTTCTTATTGATTCTTTGAGTCTTTAATCATTATTGGTGTCTTTCAAGTAAGAGGTTGATTTATATACATAATCTGATTGACAAAATGGTATTTATCTTCCGCACGAGATGCTTTATTAATAATAAAGTATGTAATATGATTATTAATAGAGGAAATCACACAAATTTAGCCAGCATTACCCTTGTGAAAAAATTGGAATTACCATTGATGCCTCTTGATAGACCTTATAAGTGGATGAATGATTTTGGAGAGTTCGAGGTTGATAAGCAGGTTGTGGTAAGTTTTGTAATTGGGAAGTATGTTGACCAAGTAGTGTGTCACGTGATTCCTATGTGTCATACACATATTCCTATGTGACACTTGTGATGTTGATGTTCACAAATATCTCAGGGATGCATTCTGGAATTCTTATTTCTCAAGATCCGGATACATCTAGTATTCTCTTTTCTTAGATTTGTTCGGTGCCGAAACTATATTTTCTATCCAAGTGGCATGTTTTTAGGGAGGCGGAATATGACATACCCACATGCACAAATCTGGGTCTGGATCTAAGTGAATTCGGAATCAGAATACGAGAATAATATAATAAAAAATAATTAAAAGTAATTTTGTTAATGATTTTATTGTATTTTTAAATTTCTATTTACATTATTTTAGATATATTTTGAATTATAAATCCTGTTTTAAATATTAATTTTTATTCAAATATTTAAAATTAAATAATTTTTTTAAAAAATTAAAAATAAAATTCCAGACCTTTTGCGGTTTCCGGACTTGCATCCGGTATAATTAATACGAATTTGCTTAAACACGACCCATGACATAACTGCAATTGAAAAGAATCGCAGACAAGTATTTGATGAAAAAAATTAACTTTCCATTAAAGCACAGTAGAGCTCCAACATTCAAGACCATTCAGATTAACCCAATTCGGGTTCTGTTCCACTTCCATACATCATATTCAGGTCAAAATAAAAATAAAATTAACAGCAGACTGACATTAAAAGCTGATCAACGAAACTAAACACTTATGCACCCATATTCAACACCTTAAATACAGATTATATGGACTGCAACACAACTGACAAGTTGAGGGGGCGGCGGCAAAACTCTATTCTAGAAGACCCTCTCTTCCAAGACCAAGAGTTTTGTGTGACTGAATCAAAAATTTCGAGAAAATAACCAACAGAACGGAATGTACACACGAACAGGGAAAAGGACCGTCACAGTTGCCTTCCATCAAAAATATGATCAGTCAAAGCTTGATGTGCGGCTCCATCTCCCTTGTAAATAATCCTCTACTGATATGATATGCTGAGTACTGCCAGCAGAAACTGAATCGTCGTCCAAATCTAGCAGTGCAAGGTTAAGATGAGACTGGATACTAGTGGGTGAAGCATCCTCATCAATGCTATCCAGTTCCTCTGATGAGCTGACTTGTTGCTTTGCCCAGTTTGTTGCTTCCTCATCACCTTGAAGGAGTTTCAAAACCTGTCCATGAAACAATAAGCAAATGCAAATAAGAAAGGCAGGAACCTAAAAACATTAAAAAAATATTATGAAAGTTAACTTACAATGTTTATTTGTGGACGAACTGTGGGAGCTCGACTGATGCAAAGTCTTGCAGCTAAAACCATTATCTCAATCTGATGAGTATCAAAATCAGTGTCTAAACTTGGATCTAGCAATTGGGAAACCTTGCCATCTTTCAAAATTGACTTTGCCTGAATAACATCATTAGAATAATATATCAAAACAATTTAAGAAGCCTACCATACCAATCAGCATAACTGATGCTGAGGTTTACCCACAGAGATAAACTTACCCACATAACAATGCTCTCCTGACCCTTTGGATTTCCACTGTCAATCGGCTTCTTACCAGAAAGAAGCTCCAGTAGTACAACACCAAATGCATACACATCAATTTTGTCACCCACTTTGCCGTGCATGAAATATTCCGGAGCAAGGTAACTGCAAGAAAAAGGAAATGTTAGCAATAAAAATCAGAAAGCAATAAGTAACTAGAGAATTAAGGAAGGAGTTTTGTACCCAAAGGTTCCCGCAACATCAGTACTGGTTAAATGGGATGAAGAAGCTGATAAACAGCAAGCAAGTCCAAAATCTGACAGCTGAAGAACAAAAAAAAATCATAATGACAAAAGCTTCAGCTACAATAACATGAAGTATCATTATGCAGAATAATTAAATATACGACACCTGTGGTTCAAAATCATCTGATATAAGAATGTTAGAAGATTTCACATCCTTGTGGATCACCGGCTGTTCACAACTATTATGTAAATAGTCCAGGGCCTCAGCTACACCCACAGCCACCTTATATCTCTCCGTCCAACCAAATGCATTCCCATTCTTCTTATTGCCTTCATCAGTAAGAAGGCATTAAGTGTTAAGAATAGCATCAATAGAGTAATGATACTAGCCAGTCCCATCCAAGTAAATATTCTTAACAAAAAGGTACTTACCATGCAAGTTCTCTTCTAGGCTTCCTCTTGATAGAAATTCGTAAACTAAGAGTAGATTATTGTCCTCGAAACAGAATCCAAATAAGGAGATTATGTTCTTGTGATGTAGCATTGTAATAATCTCAATTTCTGAAACAAATTCCTTCAACACATCCTCAGATTGTTTCAGGAGTTTCACAGCAAGTTCCTTGCCATCTGGTAGATATCCTCTATAAACAAGACTATGACCGCCTTTACCGACCATATTTTCTAAAAAATACAATTAAAGCAGATAAGAATTGTCAAGTTCACCAAAAATCAAATTAAAATCAAAACAAGGAGAAAAAAAAATTGGGAAATAGTACAAACCAGGCAGGAAATTAGATGTTGCCGAAAGAAGTTCCTGGTAGCTGAACAATCTACATGTGGATGAGTATCTCTCATGTAAAGCCTCCAACTCTTTAGGAACTTCTGTATAAGGGGAAAGAGGGCAAGCATCCTCATGATCAACAGGTACAACTGCACCACTCTCACCATCCAAGTTAGAATGATTATCCTCATTGGTGTTTGCAGAATGATTCTGTTTATGATCTGGGTAAACAACGGCAGAAGTATTCCTGCTTGGTAGTCCCAGCACCCACTGAATCAAAGATGTTTTCTTCACAGAAGTTTTTCCTGAGTCTTGATGCTTGGGTAAAAACACCCTCCAAAAGAGTGGCCGACCTTGTTTTGACCTGGGCAATTCTCGAACAACAAGGGCATTATCGCTTCGAACTGGAACCAACGCTAACGAATTGTCTACAGTATCATCCCCAGTTCTAAAATCACGATTAGTATAATATTTCCTCTGTAAGCAATGTTGACATTCTACTGGAACAGCATTTTCATCATCAGGCACTTTCACATTCTTGCTCATAGATCTCACAAGATCCTTTTCTCCATTATCATCTGTTCCAAAAACCCATCAGATAAACGAACCAAAACAACTGAAAAGCATCAATCAAAACAAAACAGAACAAAAAACAAAACGGACCTTGTGAATCATGTGTATGAATAATTGTTGCTTCCCTATGGAAAACAATTTTACCATTTTCAACAGCAAAAACTCCGAAACTTTTGGACAATTTTCTAGCACAATACTTGGCAACAGAGACGGATGAACGGATTGTGTGATGACTCTTAGAAGTCCCCACAATTAACTTAGCTTCACCGTAAGATTTCGCTTCCTTTACTAGAATTTTCTTCACTGATGTCCCTCTACACACTTTCAGCTTCAAATCAACCTAAACGACGTCGTTTCAAAAATAAAAATTGAGAAATGTGAAATTAAAAAAATAAACACACACAGGATCCAACCAAACAGCAATTAAATAAAATGGGAACCTGTTTGAGATTGCAGAAACCTTCATAAACAGAGAGCATAGAATCAAAAGTCTTGACTAAAGACAGAAGTGAACCAGTGCTCTCTACACAAACAAAACGGCCATTTAATTTCACATTATTTACGATCATGCCACCAAAAAAAAAAAAAAACCAAAAACTCTAAATTCTGAAAATACAAATTGCATATACCAGTAATGGTATCGAGAACGTGAAGAGCAATGATACAGTCACCGGGCTGTGCCATCTTCACCAGCGCCCACGTCAGCAACTCCCTACTCTCCCCATCGAACTTCACTCCCACCACCACCAATTTCCCGCCGTCACCGCAACCTTCACCGTACGCACAGTCACCGACCAATTTCATTTCTCTCCGAACGCCGTCGTTTTTCTTTCTTTCTTTCTTTTTATTTTTTTTTTTTGGCTTCAGTCTCTCACTGATACCATATGCTTTAGTTGCTGTTGAATGGTCAGAAAGAACATGGGATGCGCAGGAGATTTCAAGTGTCTTTTTGTTTCAACTGTTTTTCGAGAAATGTTATGGTGTTTCTCATGTATTGTCTACTTATGTTTTTAGATTCGATTTTGACCGTTGGATTTGTGGACTTTTAAAAGCGTCGTGATTTGTGGGATGCGGTGTCTTGGATTTTAACGAAGAGATTTGGTGATTTGACAGAAACGACGTGTCCAAAATTGTAGAACAAGTTAGATTCATTTAAAAAAAAAAAAAAAAAAAGTGAACAAATAATCGATGTGTATCCCACACTTACTGACATGTTAAATAATTTTATCGATTTAATTTTCACTAAAATATAGTAACTTAATAATAGTTAATACCTGAATATAGATGTCCAAGATATCCTTTCTATCCCCCTTCCCAGTTTCCTAGAACAGACCAGTTTACTAAATTACGAGAATGAGAACATGATTATAAGAATGTGATTGATTTTCATTTGCAATCTTTATTTTTTAAAATAATTTGAGAATGAGAGTGAGATTAATGTGGATTCCATAATTTTAGAAATGAGAAATGACAGTTTTATTACTGGCTCATGAGAATGATATCTTCATTTTCAAAAATACGTATATTTCTAATATTACCATAACAATTAATAAATTAATAAATAGTAAATTAATAATTAATAAAGTAATGATATATTAATAAATATTAATAAATAAATATATAATTTTAACTAACGTTCCTAGACCTTCGTAAAAAAATTAAAATTTTCATATGGAGATGCTTGTCTGATCTGCTGCCTACAGCAAAGAAGTTGAAATCAAGAGATGTAGAAGGTGTTGCAATAGATCGTAATATTGAGTAATAATTGTTATCCCATATTATAATTGTAAAAGTTGAAAATATAGTTTATAAAGCATTAAATGCTTTATAGTTTAAATTGGAACATGAAATATATGGAGAGAAAGTATTTGATTTGAATTCATATATTTATATGTAAAAGATAGACACTTGGGCATTTGACTATAAGGCGCGTGCGTGTTTATTGAATAATTAATTTTATGAATTAATTATTTATAATTAATTATTTTGTTAAACCTTTTTTTTTAGTAAATCAATGTGACTTAAATACTTTAAGATAAACCAATTTGACTGTTATACCTAAATATTGCAACAATTAATATTTTATTTTTTAATTGGACACAATTGTTGGTATTTAAGTCCATAGGTGTCTTGTGACAATTCCCTGCAAAATATCATTATCTTTTTTCTCTGCTTGCCTTCTTCTATTAAATTCTTTTTGGAAATCACAGAATTGCTGGTCTGTGATTTATTGTCTTTGTTGTATCATCGGGGTATATTGTTATAACCTGGCAACAAATTTGGGATAATAATTACTCTAAGGAAAGTGTAATTCAAGTCTTAAAGCAATTATCTGTTCTTATTCTATTATACAAAGTTCCATATCTTCATTTTCTTCAACAAACTTAGAGTAATTATCGTTATGGAATTCATTGGGATGAAGTCTGCACATAAAAAAAAAAAAATGAACCACGACATGTATAAATTGGAGCGTTTTGATGGAACCAATTATACCCGCTGGAAGGACAATATCACATTATTCTACCTGGAAATGAGAAAAAGGTTTGCAAGTTAGTAAATTCTTATATGGATTAAAACAGACACCAATATAGTGGCATGAAAAGTTTGACTCGGTATACTTTCACATGGATTTAAGCATAATAGAGCAGATAAACGTGTCTATTCCAGATTCACAAATAATCATAGCATTATTATATGTCTATATGTGGATGTTACGCTAATTATTAGTACCAATATGGAAGGCATTGCAGAAACTAAGAAGTATTTAAATTCTCAATTTAAAATGAAAGATTTGGGAGAAGTGGATACTATTTTAGGTATTAAAGTTAAAAGACAGAGTGAGGGGTTTTGCATTGAGATAATCACATTACATTGATAATATGATTAATAAATTCAACCACTTAATTGTAAAGGAAGTTAATACCCCCTTTGATGTCTCAGTAAAATTAACTGAAAATGAAGGAAGAGCAGATGCTCAGTTAGAATATGCTAGTGCAATTAGAAGTTTGATGTATGTCATGCATTGCACTAGGTCTGATATTGCATTTTCAGTATGTAAATTTTCTAGGTATACCCAATAACCTAGTGTTAACCACTGGAAAACAGTAAGAAGAATTATTGGATACTTAAAAAGAATTAAAGGCTTTGGATTATCTTACAACAATTTTCTAGTAGTTTTAGAAGGATATTCATATGCTAGTTAGATAACTAGTAGTGGTGATGATAATAAATCAACATATGTATGAGTGTTTACTTTGGGTAGATGAGCAATCTCATGGGCTTCTAACAAATAAACATGTATCACTCATTCCACTATGGAATCGGAGTTTATCGCTCTGGCATTCTCAGGTAAGAGGCATAATAGCTGAGAAATATGTTATTAGATATTAAGTTGTGGCCACAACCAATGTTAGTGATCTCTTTATACTGTGATAGTGAAGCTATAATGTCTAAGGCATTTAACAAGGTATATAATGGTAAATCTAGACTGTAACGCCCCGCCAGAGGCAAGACGTTACCGACAGGAGATAGGACTAACCCATCTCACTGAGCCTCAATCTTAATGGTAATCAGGCATGATGCACTGAAATTCTAATAACCTAGAATAAACTTTACACACAAAAGGGCCTCCGACCTAACCAAAACATATCAAATACCAACCTCATTACATAATGGCTTTGTGCCTACATAACACAGATAGTTTAAAATCTTTCATTTATACATATATACCACTTGCTTTATATGGTACAATACATAAATAAGAAATAAGAAATTCTATACACAAATACATTTTTCAAGACACTAGAGATGGGGGTGACTGTAACTTGGTGATCTCCTGTCACGAGCTTAAGTATCCAAAACTTGATGGCTGACCGATCTAGTTGCCAACCTGTAAAATTAGCCAACTGATGTGGTGTAAGTTATAAAACTCAATAAGTAACCACACAAATCAGGAAAACATAAATAATTTCTGATTTAGTATGAATAAACTCATATATATGCATGTGTATATACACACACACACATATATATTCTAGACTCATTGAAATGAACATTCGAATCACTTATTCAAAAGACAGACAAATCAAGAGCATCCACACATATATCAGACTCATCATATAACACATATCACACATTCATTATCCAATAACAAGAGCTCACAAACTTAAAACATAAATCTCAATCATAAACTGAAATAGTAAGCTTATATGCATAAACCAAAACATCATATGAGGGAACACACTCAAGTTGACACGTGTACTGTCATATACACACAAGCTATACATGATCCATTATCTATTTTAGAATATGTATGAGATGAACACCGTCCGAACAGAATCCTAACCAGTACTTCTAGATGGAACTCGTAAACTGGTTTAATGGATTAAAAACTTACAGCTCAGACACTTTACATAACATATTTTAGATACATCATATTTTAACCGATGACTCATACTTCGAAATACACTATTATCATTTTACACATCGATAACATAACTGTAGCTTATTATATATGCCTACGCACTCATGACATAAGATGTTTTGTATATACATTTACCAAACCACCCAAACACGTGGCCATAACCGTCCCAAACCCGTGGTGGTTTGGATCTAATCTATTTTGAGCTTTTCTCATGCTAAGAAACACTCTTTTAAACGTTATTATTACTTCCCCAGTCATAGATCTTATCATTATCTAAAATCCGCAAAACCTAAGGTTTTATCACTTCATGCACACTTCATGCATATTTCATGGTAATATTGGTTTAACCAAGCCTATTTAACTTACTAATCATTCAAATCATACCAAACAAACATAGGTCAAGTAAAAGGTTTCACCCAAATGCAAAAGAAAAGCTAAAAATAGCTTAGAAGACTTACCTGAGCTTCATAGAGCCTAGAAATGCATGAGAATCTTCAAGATCCAAGCTTGATTTGAAGATTCGCAAGGGCGTTTTAAGGGGAAATAGGCGTGAGTGAGAGAGGAGAAGGAAATATGAAGAAAAATCTAAAGGGTCTATTTATAGTGGGCCAAAATCTATAACTTTCTGTCTAAAAATTGATGTCGCGTTTGAACACCCGTCGTACGCAACACGAATGTGAGAAGTTTGAAGACTTACATTCAAACGACCTATCGAACATGACTCGAACTAAGGCTCTGTGGAAAGCTTCATTCGAACGACATAAGAACTTGCCACAAACGCAAATGCTGGTTTACGTGCGAACGCCCACACGAACACAACACAATGCAAACACGTTGAAACTGAAAATCTAAGGCGAAATAAGACCTAATTGCTCATGAACTCGGACTGTAGTATCGGTCAACATGTATACATACTACGCGAGCAATATGCATTGCATACATAACTTACATGACCATGGTAAACTTATAGAACATGTTGAACATGCGAAACACCTGAGGTGTTACATTCTCTCATCCTTATAAAATTCCATCCTTGAAATTTCCCTATCCTTATATATGATCAATCAGAGCCAAATTCACATACCAAAGACATCTTATTATACATCGTCAAAATCACGCATTCCATGTTGGACAGACCACATTACATGATATTAAATTCAAGCCAAAACACATCAGATCAAATCAAACAATTCTCATCAAATCAAGTTATCACATCATCAAAATCAAATCAAAACTCATACATCATGAAGGTTTCAAACATATTTTATCATAATCGGCTAGGAACATATCAAATCAGATCATGCCAGTTCAAATCACATCGAGTCACCTGAAATCATTCAATTTATATGAAACCCATTCGTATCATATCAAATCACATGCAATCCATACGTCCACATCGCCAGATCATACATATCAAATGATTCCTACACACACCAAATCCAAATCACAATTCATCATATCATATACTAGAGATTATTAGGTTGGTATTTGATATGTTTTGGTTGGTATTTGATGGCTAACCGATCTGGTTGCCAACCTACAAAACTAGCTAACTAATGTGGTGTGAGTTATAAAACTCAGTAAGTAACCACATACATCATGAAAACATAAATTATTTCAAGATTAGTGTGGATAAACTCAAACACAGACACACACACACACACACACACACACATGTACAGTTGTTTTGTTAGAAAATCTTTAAATTTCAAACTATTCTTTACCCACCTTAAACATAATGTCTTTCAAAATTTATGTTTAGTCATATTCCCGAAATTGGGTTCATAAATCTTTTTTATACCAAACCAAGACTTAAATAAAACTATAATTTCTCACATCCTTTGAAATATCATCAAATCAAAATATTTTGATATTTTCTTTAAAAAGAAATCAAACATTAAACCCTTTATATGCAATCTCTTTCGAATGTTTGACATCCAAATGATAGGTACATATTCAAAAACATACATGATATAAATCATTGTCCTTATACTCGAACTTCTTTGAAACACTTAAAGTCCTAGTTACATACACACATACACATTTGTAAGCATATCTTACATGTACTTTCAGATTTTCTTTCTATCAAACACTATATCTTCATGCAAACGGATCACACTCAGATGTCCACACAAATATCACAAAGTAAGACTTATCCATACAATCCAGAACAGATCACACGCAAGCAATCTCTACACAATCAAATGGCACTCAATACTAGAAATGAAACACAATATAGATTCTTTACAGACACCACATACATTATCAGAGACGGAAAGCACAATACAATGTTCGTACAATCAACTTCATCAATAATAAAAAACGAAAATCTAAAAGCACATATCATAAACCAATCTCACTCATTGATAGACATGGAAAGCATGATGCAAACTCCCTATAGACAAACATGTTCATCAACACTATCAGAAATCATATTACATATGTTGGACAATTATGACCCATAGCGTCACTATTTGTAAAAGACATTGTGGTTTTTGTACAAATTAACTATGTGACAATGGAAATTGCATTTTATCATTTTTTGTAATTAGATTACTTATATATATAAATGATAAAAGTCTTTAGGATTAGTTCCGGATTATAAGATATGAGACAATATCAATCCACAAAGGTTTAATCATTAAATATCTCTAGTCGTAGTATTATCGAGACTGGACATCGATAATGCAGAATAGACTAGTATTGCACTTGTGCGTGTTATGGAAGCGTAACAGCATAGTTCTCATATATTTAAGTATTGGATACTTATGCAAGTGTAATAGGAGGTTGTGTTTACCGATGGTAAGGAAACAGCTTCGCTCTGGATAGACCCCGCGAAGTCCCATTGGTAGTATGACTATGTGTCTATGGGAATCCGCTTCAGGGTAGGTGTATTTGGTCTTAACTTGAGACTTGCATCGCTAGTACTTGCGACAATCAATACGCTTTGGTTTTGGTCGTCCGGGACTTTAACAGGTTCTGTGTACGCCTCTTCTGAGTTTATTGAGAATCATAGTGTATTTGGTGTGATGTCAAGACGGAAGTATCACTTCAGTCATATGGAGATGATGATCACGCAGGGATACATAACCGGTTCTCTATTATGTTGCAACTATCGGGATAATATGACAAGGTCATGATTATCCGATTATAGAGACTAGTTGCTTGTGATCTGATATATGCTTCGTACGGGGCAGACACTATTCTAGCCCCAGGCCTTGCATGTGACATTAGATATTGGATCGAAATACACAATACTACGTATACTACGCCTGTTATAGATTATATATTCCTTTAATAATATTTCTAGAGAATTGGGTAGGCATGACGCTTTGCTAGAAGCCAACCATGTCTCGTAAATCGGTAAAAATATGGTACGAGGTACGCACGTGTTCGGATAGTCCGACGACCGGATTTACTGCCAACATATCCAGGGATCTCATGGGTCGCTTCCCGAAGATTCACCGATGACGTATGACTCGAACATAATTAATCTAGGATTAATTAAAAGAGAGAGAAAATTAATCTAGGATTAATTATGGCAAGATTTTATCTAGGATAAAATTCAAATAAAAGAGAGAGAACGATTAATTTGGAATTAATCGATAAAATAATATATTCGATATATTAAATGAAATTAGATTTCATAACAGAATTAAAATTAGATTTTAATTCGGGCGAACGAGTTAATTTAGAATTAATTCGCGAGCGACTTGAATAGTAATTTTACTAGGCATAATTATTTAATTAAATTTGATTTAATTACGTCGCAACGGAAAATTCGTTAATTCAGAATTAACGAACCCGAGCCCGGAATGTATTTGCGGGCCCACTCGGATTTTGAATTAAGTGGGGCCCACAAGTCACATAACCTAGTCACTTTAATCAACTTTAAGTTGATGGAATTTGGTGGGTGGTTGTTAACTTGTAAAACACACAAGTTGAAAGGTGATGGACTTATTACCAAATATTTGGTATATCATTATTTGATTTTGGAAATCAAATACAAGTCAACATTTTTTCACTTCCTCTCTCTCTCTCCCAAAACCGATTCTCTCCCTCTCCAAAAAGCTCTCATTGCCGAGAGTTACAAGGAAGAACAAGGAAATTTTGTAGCAAAATTTCCAAAGCTAGCACTTGAAGAGA
Organism: Zanthoxylum bungeanum; assembly: GCA_019454045.1. Taxonomy (NCBI): domain Eukaryota; kingdom Viridiplantae; phylum Streptophyta; class Magnoliopsida; order Sapindales; family Rutaceae; genus Zanthoxylum; species Zanthoxylum bungeanum. Next base: position 3,946 of record SKCR01033615.1, on the reverse strand, counting down.
TCATACAAATGTGATAGGGAAACTCTCCAATTGAGCTTGGAATCTCAAATCACTCAAAGCTTGGAGCTCAACATTATCAAAGAAAGCTTGAAGACTTTCAAGGAAGTAAAATATTTGTTATCAACACATCCTCTCTTCTGATCATTGTAAGTATATTTCCGCTATACTTTTCTTTTGTATTCACATTATTTCATGCTTTAAATGTTCTTGGGATGATCTTAGAGACCAACAATGGTATCATGAGCCTTAATGAGCATGAAATTGAACTTAGGGTTTATATACTTGAATTTGGGTATTTTTGATTTAAGCATGTTTTGATTAAATTGTTTGTTTGAGTATGCTTATATAATGATAACTAAGTGTTATACATGATCAATTTGAAGAAAAATTAATTGGATTAATTTTCCCCAAATGCTTAGGCTTGGCCGAATGTATATAGATCCTAGGTCATGGTGATTTTTGTTTTTTAAATCATTGGATGTGTTTAAAATACATGGATTTATTAGTTTGTGATTTAATTGGATTGAAATCAAAATTAATGAAAAAAAATCCCTAATTGTCGTGACCTATATAGCATGAAAATGAGTTGATTTTGTTTCAATAATGTTGGACATGTGTTGAATATAATAATGCATGATTAATTAATTAAATTGATGTTTTGGAAATGTTAATTTAAATAATTAATTAGTGCAATACACTTTAATTAATTAAATTGTGATTTTTGGAATATTAAAATTTAATTAGTTAGGTTTAATTTGGAATTGGGCTAAAATTGTTATATTTGGGCCTAATGGGCTTGGTTGGGCCAAGTTGGTTTAGGACAATTGGATTGGATCCAAATTGGGCCTAAACCATTCCATTAAGTCCAAATATAATATATGGGCCTTAAAAAAAATTAATTGGGCCTAATGGGCCAAAATTAATTTTGTGGCAAAGGGTGATTCCTTATTGGGCTTTGGTTGCCAAAGTCCATGCCTTAATAAATTACTTGAAAGCCCATTGGACTTTAATTAAATTGACATTGGATGTTAATTGGGCTTTGAGACCCATTAAGATTAGATTTAGAATCTAAGTCGTAAAGGCACATTATTAAAGTGTAATTATTTAATTTGGAATTAAATAAAGAATTAGTATTGAATACAAAATAAATTGGATTTAAAATTGTAGTTCGATATAATTCAAGAATTCGTACTTTGAGTACTTATTCTTAAACGAGTTGGACTCGCGCAAATCAAATCGTTGTTTGAACATTGGATGATCACTTAATTCAAAGATTAATTAATTGGATTAGATTGATTGAATAACATGCTTTGTGTGAATACATGGATGTGTTGTATGAATAATGTATATCAGATGGATATTAGATGAGTGAGGGCAATTTTGGAAATTGTTGTAATAAATTTTGAATTTATTAAATTGGACCTGCGTGTCAAGCCTTTATCTCTCGATTCTTTGTAATTCTCTTCTCACCAATTCCCCTCAATGTAATGAGGTTTCTTTATTGTATTATGTAATTGGGTAGAAGTTAGAATATTGCTAGCCGGGGAGAGGAAATGGAGTGATTTGTTCTAGGAACAATTTGTGAGATATCCATCAACATATCATTATTAATTTATTTACCGCGCCTTATTATGCTTTTAGAATGCATGCTTAAGGGTGTATGATGAGACCTAATCAAACATAATTATTTGGTTGCCAATTACGCGAAAAAACCTCAATAAATATTAAGCGTTTTCCTTCCATTGAATGATTCATTCTCAAGATCCAAGATTGGCACTGGTTTGTTGGCCAAAGTAAAGACCTTTGTCCATCGCGGATGTGTTTGAATCATGAAGGCTTTATTCCATATCGTATGTCTCCATATCGTATGTCTTGCCCAAGTTGTGATTTGTTGGCCAAAGTCAAGATCACTTATTGTTCATCGACATCGGTTACGAAGCTTTCCAAGGTCAATAGGTCCCGCTTAACTGGAATCATTAAGCTTGTTAAGCCAAAGCCAAGGCTTAGTTGATTCAGAGGAAAAAATGTTAGGAAAATATATTGGAATATATATTGTATATATGTTTCGGACTTGGAGGTCCACCTACCGGATCTAGGAATTGGATGAGATCCAATTGATCTTAGAGATCTACCTAGTTAAATATCATACAGCTTGTTGGCCAAAGTCAAGGTTGTGTGTTATTTAATGGGATCCTAGCCCACTAGGAAACTAGGTTTCCCGAGTACTCAACAGAGGGTTAGAGGCTCGCCGAAAAATAGTGGGAGGCCAGTATTGAATTTGCAATTTCGTTCAAATACTTGGCATTACGCGCTTTCAAATTATTTCGTCAATTATATATTTATTAGTTGGACTAATATTTTATTATTTTTCTTGTAACAGTTGGACTGTACCCAAATATAGTTAATTGAATAGTTTGACTATTGCAATTAAGATGGCTGGAAAGATCGGAGTTAGAGACATTATCATGGGCGAAAATGTCTTTAATGGCGCAAACTTTCCTGATTGGGATATGAATCTCAGGATTGTCCTGGGGGCTGAGAGGATGCTCTATACGATAGAGAGACCCCTCGGGCCTAAGCCCGGAAATGAGCTTTGGAAGACTCATAGCGATGACAACTCAACTGCTTAGTCCGTCATGCTCGCTGTGATGACCCCTAAATTACGTCGCCAAAATAAGGGATTGGATCCCTATACTATGATGGTAAAATTGAAGGACCTTCACCGATCTAACCTTAGATCGCAAATGTATGAATTACAGAAAAAACTCTTTCGCTCTCGAATGTCGGAGGGTACATCTGTTGAACACCATGTGTTACAGATGATTGCCGACATTGAACAGCTAAGTCAGCTAGGCATAACCTTTGAGGCTGAGACTTCTATATATTTGATCTTGCAGTCTCTTCGTGATAGCTGGAGCGGGTTCATCATGAACTACAATATGATGAACCAAGACCATACTCTTGGAGAGCTGATGGCAATGCTGCGTGAAGCAGAAAAAGAGCTGATGAAGGGCAAAAAGCGTGAGGCCCACTTCGCTTCAACATCTCAGTCTCCCAAGGCTTGGCCGAAGGAAACTAGAGGTGTAAAGAAGAATAAGAAAAGAAAGGGCAATGCCAAATCGTCAAAACCTTCTGGGAAGGGTAAGGACAAATCCCAAGATGTATGTCTGCAGTGCCGCAAGCGGGGTCACTGGAAGCGTGACTGCCGCGAGTACAAGTACACATGAAGGAAATCAAATCGGGCAAGGCACCGGCTTCAGGTATGTTTGTTATAGAAATAAATAAGTATACTTCTAGTTTTAAAAATTGGATTTTTGATTCTGGTTGTGGTACTCATATATGTACTGATGTGCAGGATCTGCGGATTAGCAGAAGACTGGCCTCAGGAGAGATTAACCTCCGCGTTGGAAATTAGACTCGAGTCGCCATTTTGGCCATTGAGACTTATATTTTGGAACTGCCCTCGGGGCATGTACTTAATCTTTCAGACTGTTATTATGTACCTAGTTTGACTAGAAATATTTTATCTGTATCTTTATTGGCCCAATGTGGCTATACTTTTATTTTTAGAAACACTAGGTGTTTTATGTATAAAAATGATATGGAGATATGCAGTGCTGATGTAGATAATGGTCTTTATATTTTGAATATAAATCTATCTCAAACATATAATGTAACAAACAAAAGGCTTAAACTAAGTAACAAAGATGAAACTTATATGTGGCATTGTCGTCTGAGACACACTTTCGAAGAGTGGGTACTTGGACGGATTTGATCCAAATTCATATGACGTCTGCGAATCCTTTTTATTAGGCAAAAATCATTAAAACAACTTTTAGTGGTAAAGATGCACGTGCCACCGAACTGTTAGCCCTTGTTCATAGTGACGTATGTGGGCCCATGTCTAGCCAGGCTAGAGGTGGATATGAATACTTCGTAACCTTTA